>JBBPBX010068321.1:0-19160 GCA_038048925.1 Garcialebias charrua
AATTATCACGGCAGATTATTTATGTTCGCTGCTAACAAGCTAGCCGAATCAGTAGCACACACACTTTTCTAATAATGTATTTTTAAATTATGTCTGCATCTGTAGTTTCTTTTTATTCGGGGAGGGATATTAATGAGAGTTTTGGATGATTTACTGTCTTAAAATGATATATCGCTGACGCAACCGGTAATAAAAAGCCGAGGTAGCAGCTAACACACTAGCCGAGATACAGTACAGGCCACGTTGCTATTTATGCATTTTTAAATTATGTCAGCGCAATCGGGTAACATCTGTTGTTTTCTTTTTATTCGGGGAGGGATATTAATGAGAGTTTTGGATGATTTACTGTCTTAAAATGATATATCGCTGACGCAACCGGTAATAAAAAGCCGAGGTAGCAGCTAACACACTAGCCGAGATACAGTACAGGCCACGTTGCTATTTATGCATTTTTAAATTATGTCAGCGCAATCGGGTAACATCTGTTGTTTTCTTTTTATTCGGGGAGGGATATTAATGAGAGTTTTGGATGATTTACTGTCTTAAAATGATATATCGCTGACGCAACCGGTAATAAAAAGCCGAGGTAGCAGCTAACACACTAGCCGAGATACAGTACAGGCCACGTTGCTATTTATGTATTTTTAAATTATGTCAGCGCAATCAGGTAACATCTGTTGTTTTCTTTGTATTCGGGGAGTGTTTATTAATGAGAGTTTTGGAAGATTTACTGTCTTAAAATGATATATCTCAGACGTGACCGGTGTCAGGGACTCTGTTTGCCAAGATGGCTGCTAAGAAACATTAGCCGAGAGCCCGGAGCAAACACGTTGCTAATAATGTATTTTTAAATTATGTCTGCGCGATCAGGTAACATCTGTAGTTTCTTTTTATTCAGGGAGGGTTCATTAATGAGAGTTTTGGATGATTTACTGTCTTAAAATGATATATCTCAGACGCAATCGGACATGCTCCCCATTATTATTTAAATGCACGTTGGAGCGTGCCTTCCCGTAGTCACGTAGGCACGTCACAATGAAGTTTTTGCGGAAATGCGCAGATTTTTAGGGGCGTATCCCAGAGAAAAAAACTACCATAACTTGGAATAAAAATTTAATATATTTATAATTTATTTTGCAAAAACGAACAGAGCTCAATGATATAAGATATATATGTTCTGACAAATATTCAAATTTATAAAATCATGTCACAATACCTTTAAAACAATTATTAGGCTAGACATGCAGCACAAGGGAGAAAACCTCAAGAGAAAACAAAGTAATAAAAGTTCTGATTAATTCTTGCAGATCTTTTGAAAAATCTTGTAGGAAATGAGAAAGTAATTTTCATGCCACGTTTGTGTTAACACTCACGAGTCCTCACTGAGCCTGTGTGTGTTAGTGGTTATAATCCTTGTGAGTTCACTTCTTAATTATTGGCAGCAGGGATTTTCTCTGAGTTTCCATCAAATTCACTGTAAAGGATAACGAGGCAGAGCAGAGAAAAACAATCAGGCCAACACCAAATGAACTCATCTGCTTTTTCTTCAGCTGCATCCAGCTGCATGGTGAATTTCACAGATGCAGAGGGATACATAGACTCCTCTGACAACCCACCGCTGCCCGATGGTGTCTTTTTGCACTGCACCTACACAGTCACCGTGTACACCGGCTACGGAGTGGAGCTACAGGTATGAGATCAGAATGACATCACACACCAGCAGGCCAGAGTTGAAGCTGTGACATGTTCAAGGTTTTAGGATGCTGCAGTATCTCCATGAGGAGGCTGAGTGTCTGAACACAGGTGGAACTCTGCCCCCTACTGTTGGGTCTGATTTTACAACAGTCACTGCATCTGCTGGCCTTAAAGGACAACACCCACCGTGACAGTAACAATTCACCATATTGGAGAATTACTGTAGTATTTTATGAATTTTATTTTCATTTTTGCATTTGGGCCAGGCGAGGGTTAAAAAAAAAAAAAAAAAAAACCCACTCCCGAATGAATCCGGAAACCTGGCCGAATAGTCCCGAAGGGTCATGCCTCTTGTTACATGGATCTCCACCCAGAAGGCAGAAGGTAGGAGTGAGTTTCCATGGAGGTTTATGAGAGAGAGTGCGTTAAAACTGCATATTTCCTGCATATTTCCATTTCCATTTGTGTGTATATGGACCAGCGCTCTGATTTTATTTATTATTTATTTTATAACACCGCTGCGGACCTTTTGCTGCTCTCATTCATTCTGGAGCGAGCCGCGAGCCGCGCGCGTCTCTGGTTCCTCGTTCCTTTGAAGTTCCTCGTGCCGGTGTAATTTGCTCCCTCGAGTGTATGTATCTGCTCTTATCTCTCGTCAGCCTTGTTGCAGCAGCACGGGTCGTGAAGCATGCGCGCGGGCAGAGCTCAGCTGCGAGGCTGGCTCTGGGTGCCTTTCTCATCACGGGGCGAGAGAATAAAAAGTCGATGCGGAAATGAATGAATTTGTCGCGATCAAACGAATTAAACTAGTATGTCTAAGTGGATGCTCGCTCAGAATATGAGTGAGCGACAGCAGGATTAATCAACAGGCAGCTTTAGGGAATATTTAAAAATGCTTCCTTTTTCTTTTCCTCTGCTCGCCTGTAACTCCAAGGCGTCACTCTGGTGACGTGAATGCCCAAGTGAATGCCCATATATGGAGAGGGGCAGATTTTCCCGGAGCTGCATGCTAAAATCTGCTATAAATCATGAAATAACACATTTAGTGTTATTTCTCCACAATATAAGTAAACGCTCCTGTATTATTTTTAAATAAACTAATAAATATTAATGGCGATGCAATTTGAAAACATGGTGGGTGTTGGGCTTTAAATGCCTTTTAAATAATTATTCTTGAACACTTTGTAAATAAATGTTTAGACCTTTGTTTTTAAAGTTTGGTTGATTTTCATTTTGTTTACTTCAGTCAGAACTCAGAGAGGTTTTTTGTTGTTGTCTGCTACCTGAGAAAACTCTTTAAACCTTCAGGTGTTAGGGGGCTGGAAAGGGCTATATAAATAAGCTCAATTTACCTTTTTTTTTTTTTAATGTTTTCTGTCATTTTCCTGAAGAAAAAAAAGTAAAGTTTTTCTAAAAACAGTATGTTTAAAATTTTATGCATAATCTAAACGTGTGTTTTCTGTGTTTAAAAGTGCTGTCTACAAATGCTACAATAAGTATTTCAGGTGTTGACCTAAAGTAATAAATGAACAGAATAGTGTTGTGTTCAAGACCACCTAACCCGAGACCAAGTCAAGACCAAGACTTTTAGGGTCCGAGACCAAGTCGAGACCAAGACCTCAAATAAAATAAATAAAATTCAAAACTTTATTATAACGTTTCTTTTAAATAAAAGTTACATACTGTACTGCAACTTTAAGTTTGCTTTTGAATGAATGTCTCAGCTTTTATAACATTTCAAAGCTACATAACAAAGAAATGAGACATTCAGTGACCTAACTTCATGTGATTCAACAATAAAATGACACAACTGTTAAACTGGAAGCAGTTTCATCACATGACAAGTCTTAAAACAAACTGCAGTGACAAAACTCTCTTCATAAGTCTGAACTCAACACCAAGGATATGTAGTTGCATTAGTTACATCTATATTATTTGTGATTTAAATAGTCAAATTTGATAACTGATGATATGGCAGACATCTTCTGCCGTGCCCAGACAATCACTTATCATGGAATGACCAGTGTTGCCAGCTAGAGTCAAGGTTTTCCAGTCTAAAAATCTATTAAAAACCACCATATCAGACAAAAATCCACCCAATCATTAATCAAAAAGTGTTCAATACAAGATCAACTGGACTTTATTTGTAACAGAAAAATACAAATAAAGTCCAGTTGATCTTGTATTGAACGCCTTTTTGATTTATCATGTCCTGGACGACTGAGAATCTTCACCAGCATACCCAATCATTATATTTGTGACACCAAGATGGCCGCGCTCCGACCGACAGCAGTCTCACGGGCTCTCAGTTCATTTCTAGCTTTTAGTAATTTTAATAGTGATTCTGTACCTGACTCTGCACGTTTTATGCGGGTTAATTATAGCCAAACTGAACTGTTGAGAATTGGAGCGAATTTGCCACAAGGCACAGCTGAAATCAGCAACGAACTCAAATCCACGCTCGGCAGGATGCGGCTTTTAAATTCATCCACCTGGAAGCTACAGCGGAGGTGCTCCGGCTCACGCTCCAGCGAAAAGAAAAGGAAGCGGTGCTCCCGGCGTCAGAAGCGGGGCTGCCGGGCGGGGATTATGGTGAGACTGCGGGCGGACGCTAAAACTGGGAGACCCCCAATGCCGGCTCTTTTTCTGTCTAACGTCCGCTCGCTAGACAGCAAAATGGATCTGATTCGTCTGAGAGTGACAACGTCAAAGGAAATGAAGAAGTGCTCTGTGCTTTGCCTCACGGAAACATGGATTTCTAAGAAAACACCGGACTCTGTGTATGAACTGGATGACAGACTCTTTTTCAGAGCGGACCGTTGCACTGAGACTACGGGAAAAACACGAGGCGGCGGTGTGTGTGTTTACGTGAGTACAGACTGGTGCACGAATTGTGCTGTTATCAAACGTCTATGCACAACTGCTGTGGAGCTGATGACAGTGAAGTGCCGACCCCACTACCTTCCCCGCGAGTTCTCAGTGATCCTTATTACAGTAATTTACATTCCCCCTGATGCTAATGCTAATGTCGCCCTGGAAGAAATTCATGATTTAATCAGCTCGCTGCAATGTAAATATCTAGAGGGGCTTTGTATTGTCCTAGGTGACTTTAACCACGTGAATTTAAAGGACTGTCTCCCAACCTTCAACCAACACGTATCCATAGCAACACGTGGAAGTAACACGCTCGACCATGTTTACACAAATGTGAGGGGCGCATACAGTGCAAAGCCACGCCCCCCCCGCTCGGTTTTTCAGACCATTTATCCATCCTTATGGTCCCAGCCCAACCCCCCACTGAGACGCTCCAAACCAGAACAAAAGGAAGTCAAATGTTGGCTCCAGAACAGTGCCCCCATGCTGAGAGACTGCTTTGAAAAAACAGACTGGAATGTTTTCAGGGAGGCAGCTGCTGATGGAAGCTCAGTGGATCTTGAACTATATGCTTCCTCAGTACTGGGTTATATTAGCACATGCTCTGAAAATGTATCCATAAAAAAATATGTTAAATGTTACCCCAACACAAAACCCTGGTTAAACGCAGAGGTTCGCACCCTGCTGGCAGCTAGGAACGCTGCCTTCAAGTCTGGAGACTCAGAGGAGCTGAGAAAGACCAGGAAAGAGCTGGTTGCTGGCATTAAGAGGGCCAAGGCCACATATGCACAGAGGATCGAGGGTCAGTTCACCTCACAAGACCCACGGAGCATGTGGAGGGGCATCAAATGCATAACTGATTATAAAGGCAGGAGCAAACAATGCCCCAAAGACCCATCTCTGCCTGATGCCCTCAACAAGTTTTATGCTCGCTTTGAAGACCCAAACAGACCAGCCAGCACCAGACTCACCTCACCACCAGATGAAGAGCATCTCAGCGTGACCATAGCAGAAGTGAGAGTTAGTCTCAGAAGGATCAACCCTCATAAAGCAACTGGACCGGACAACATCCCCGGGAAAGTTCTGAAGGAATGTGCGGATCAGCTCTGTGAGGTGCTAGCTGACATCTTCAACACCTCACTTGCCCTAGAAACAGTTCCCACCTGCCTGAAGACCACCACCATCATCCTAGTCCCAAAAAGCTCCACAGTGACTGGTCTGAATGACTATCGGCCGGTGGCCCTAACCCCGATAGTCGCAAAATGCTTTGAGAAACTGGTCATGACCCACATCAAGACAACCGTCAACAAGGACCCTCATCAGTATGCGTACTGCGAGAACTGATCAACAGAGGCCGCCATCTCTTCTGTGGTCCACACTGCTCTCACCCACCTGGATCAGAAGGACTCCTACGTCCGTATGCTCTTTGTGGACTTCACATACCATACCATACCATACCATTTTATTTATAAAGCACTTTCAACAGGAACAAGTCCACACCAAAGTGCTGAACAAACAAACACATAACAGGTAACACAGACAATGAAGTACAACACGAAAAACATAAAAACATTGCAGATCATAAGTAAAACGATCAAATATAAATCAGCTGGCATTGAAAGCAATGGAGTAGTAGTGAGTTTTTAACCGGGATTTGAAAACTGAGAGGGAGGGGGCCTGTTTGATGAGCAGCGGTAACTCGTTCCAGAGTCTTGGGCCTGCTACAGAGAACGCCCTGTCACCCCTGCGCTTAAGGCGAGTTTCTGGAACTCTTAAGAGTACCTGATCCTCTGACCTCAAAGCACGTGGAGGGACATATGGGTGTATCAGATCCGAGAGATAGGCGGGGGCGAGACTGTTCAGCGATTTGTAGACATACATGAGAATTTTGAATTGGATTCGAAGATGAACCGGTAGCCAGTGAAGGGAGGCCAAGACTGGTGTAATGTGCTCTCTTTTGCGTGTGCTGGTTAAAAATCGGGCAGCTGCGTTCTGAACCAGTTGTAATCGTGCAATGGTGGCTTGACTGACGCCAAGCAGAAGTGAATTGCAGTAATCAAGCCTAGATGTAATGAATGCGTGAATCACTGTCTCCAGGTTGTTTTTTGATAATATGGGCTTCAGCTTAGACAGACGCCTCAGCTGGAAAAAACAGGATTTGACGATCATGTTTACATGACTGTTGAGTTTCATGGAAGGATCCATTATCACTCCCAGATTTGTGACTTTTTGTTTTTCGGACAGGGGTAGAGCAGAAAGGTCAATGCAGTGGTTTGAGGTTGTGTCATTGGGAAGGAACAATATGGCTTCAGACTTCTTATCATTGAAGCTTAAGAAATTTAAAGCCATCCAGTCCCTGATGTCAGCCAGGCAGTCGAGCAGAGGTTGAATAGAGCCTGTACCATTTTGTCTTAGGGGGAAGTAAATTTGACAGTCATCAGCGTAGAAGTGGAAGGGTATATTGTGTTTCCGGAAAATAGCACCGAGTGGCAGCAGGTATAAGGAGAACAAGAGAGGACCCAGGATGGACCCCTGCGGAACCCCCCATTTAAGAGCCGCCACATCTGCCTTCAACACCATGATCTCCCAAACACTGATGGACAAACAATCCACACTTGGACTAAGCCCCTCATTTGTAACTGGGTACTAGACTTCTTAACAAACAGACCACAGTCCGTGAAGATCCACAACTTCTCCTCCTCCACCATAACCCTCAGCACTGGCTCTCCTCAAGGATGTGTGCTGAGCCCTCTTCTGTTCACTCTGCTCACATATGATTGTGCAGCCACACATCCAGGCTGTCATATTGTTAAGTTTGCAGATGATACAGCGGTGGTGGGATGCATCACAAACAATGATGAGTCCAGCTACAGGCAGGAGGTGGAACACCTGGAGAGCTGGTGCAAAGAGAATAATCTTCACATGAATGTGAAGAAGACAAAGGAGATGATTGTGGACTTCAGAAGGAACAAACACACCCACACCCCACTGAACATAAGAGGATCTGCGGTGGAAGTGGTCTCCAGCTACAAGTACTTGGGTGTACACATGAATGATAACCTCAGCTGGAGCAACAACACCACCAGCCTGATCAAGAAAGGTCATCAGAGACTCTACTTCCTCAGGCGGCTGAGACGAGCTGGTCTGAGAAGCTCAGTCCTCACCTCCTTCTACAGGTGTGCAGTGGAGAGCATCCTGTGCTCCAGCATCAACGTGTGGCATGGAGGCTGCACAGCTGCAGAAAGAAAAGCTTTACAGAGAGTGGTGAAGGCTGCACAGAAGATGTTGGAGTCAGTCTCCCCACCATCACAGACATTTACACCTCCAGATGCAGGAAAAGAGCCACCTGCATCATGAAAGACCCCACTCACCCAGCACACACACTCTTTGCCCCACTCCCCTCAGGACGGAGGTTGAGGAGCATCAAATGTAGAACCACTAGACTGAGGAACAGCTTCTACCCTGAGGCTGTTAGACTCATGAATAAATAAATAATAAGAATAATCACTGCAAAATATCACATCATGCTGATGCTGATCTGTTTTCTTGTTGCTGTGTTCATCTGTGACCATCTGCTCATACAGACTCGTGTTCGTGCTGCTGTTTATAATGATGTTTTTCTATTACATTAGGGCTTAGTGTATTTCTAGTTGATGTTTTTCTTAGTTATATCCTAGATGTTATTACTGTTTTTCTCTTACATTTTGTTGTTGGATGTAACTGGGACCCTGTGTACATAATCTTGTTTCATCACATGTACCACATGCGGTGCAAATGACAATAAAGTCTCTCTGACTCTGATATTGTTACAAAATATTTACTGTTTGAACATGAACACACATCAGTACAAGCCAAGGTAATTTAACAATATGTGGCAAAATGCAACAATCCAACAAAAATCTTCCCAGAGTTCCCAGCAAAATCAGAATAAAAACCGCCCAATTGGCAGTAAACCACTGAATCTGGCCCCTCTGGGAGTGACGCGTGCGAGTGAAAGGGGGTGGGCGTGACAGCGGAAACAAAACGTGTATTTAGCAATGAGTCACGTTATCATTTGGATTTGAACCAGTACGTTTTGCATCTAATAAAAACAACCATACTGAAAAATAAACTGGGCAATATTCTGGCAATTTATTGATATTTCCACAGTTGTGGTCTTGACTGGTCTTGAAATAAAATTCAGAGTCCCCAATATCCGAGTCCGAGACAAGACCGAGACCATCAAAAAGTGGTCTTGAGACCGGTCTCAAGACCAAGACCGGTCTCGAGTACTACAACACTAGAACAGAAAATGATTTCTCTTGACTAAATGAGATGAACCATATTTTATTTTGTGCATCAAATTTGTTTTTACATGAACATGTGAGGAAACAGACCACATGTTCCAGCCTTCACTCAGTTTTACCCGAGGGTTCATTATTTCTACATGCTGATGAATTATTATCAATATCTGGACAGACTACAAATCTAAATATGAGATCAACCTTGACACTTGTTTGGGAGAACCTGTGTTTCCTTTTACCAGCAGAGCATGGCAAGCATGTTACATCTTCAAACTTTAACTTTATTAACATTTATTGTTTTGATGCTGCTGGTGGGAGTCTGGGTCCAGTCACGGGAACAGGTCTGCAGAGGTAGTATACAGTAGTCAGTAGGCTGTATGTTTCAGGAAGTTTGCTTGAAAACAGCCACAAACGTTCTCAAGCAGGTGAGGTGGGACCCACCTGTTTGATGAGACAATGTCACTGTAACTGGTGGGAGAGCAGTTGCAGAGGGGAGGCCTTTAATGATGTGAATAATTTTGACAAGGGGGCAATCTTAAGTCGTGGTCCAAAAAGTGAAGCAGGGGTCAAGCACGGGAGTTAGAGGTCCAAGAACAAATCCAGAGGGGGATACTTAATCCAATATCCATAGAGCATCGTTACCAGGATCAGAAGGGCAGAACAAAACCAGACATGGAGCAGGCAGGGCGGTGAATCCAAGAGATGGACATGGGGTCAAGACAAGAGAATCAGACATGAACATGAATGAAGCACTGGGCATCTGTTACCAATAAAGGCTCGATAATCTGGCAGAGGACTTGTTGTGGATGGAGCTCATACCGTATTCTCCGGCCTATAAGTCGCACCGGCCTATAAGTCGCACCGGCCTATAAGTCGCACCGGCCTATAAGTCGCACCGGTCCAATTATTTCCAATGAAGTGGAAAAATCCATGTATAAGTCGCACCGGCCTATAAGTCGCACCAGTCCAATTATTTCCAATGAAGTGGAAAAATCCATGTATAAGTCGCACCGGCCTATAAGTCGCACCTCACGGCACAAAACGAGCACGCGCAGCAACAACAGACCTGCAGTGCAGCAAACAGACCTGCATCTCTTTGATCTTTAAAGATAAACACATAAAAAATATATTTTTGTTAGCTGACATTACAGTAAAAGTGTGTCTCAGTTTAACTTTTCTTGATAAATGCACTTTGACGGTTAAAAACCGTTAAATTAAGTGACCATTTTTTTGACCAAAGTGGAAAAAAACGAAAAATCCACGTATAAGTCGCACCGGCCTATAAGTCGCAGGGCTTGGAAATGTAGGCAAAAAGGTGCGACTTATAGGCTGGAGAATACGGTAAATACAGCGTGCAGGTGGAGAAGTGGGCGTGGCGGATGGCAAAGAGTGGTGATCATGACAACTCTGGTCATTTTTGAAGTGAGGTTCTGTAAAACAGAACATACAGCACAGCGCTGTCACCTCACAGGAAAGAGGTTGCCGGTTCACCTTACCTTTCTTGGTAGAGTTTGCTTGCTGCCTCATGATGTGTGAGGTGCCCAAAGTGGCTCAAACCTTCAGCCACACACAGGTATCTTCATTTTCTCCCATGAACTTGTGTACAGGTGAAGAGTGTGAACCTGTCAGATGGCGAGCAACTGTCCATCAGAGGTGTAGATGAGCAAGGTGCGTTGCTGGTACTGGCCAATCACACGCTGCTGGTGGAAGGTCAGGTGATCCGCAGTCCCACCAACATTCTGTCTGTCTACTACGGCTCAGCGCTGGAGGGGAGCATAGGCACCTTCCAGCTGCACTATCAGAGTGAGTCTGAACACCACACACACACACTCACACACACACGCACACACGGACACACACACACACACACGCACGCAGGATGGATCAGTTAATGTATAGTTTTAGAATATTCATGTGTGCAAACATCACAGAAATTCAAGTCTTTTCATTAGAGGTTAAGTGTTCGCTCTTTGTAAACGGTACATGTGTATTACATAATCAGAACTCTTCAGCTTGAATTACTATGCATTGTGATTAAATATGCCTTGGGAATTAGCTGATTAGATCTCTGATTAATCATCACTCGCCTCATCATTAGGAGGCTGTGAATGTGTTTGTCTGAGCACATCTGTCAGTTACAGATTTAACAAAGACCTGAAGAGAAGACGTTTTACAATCTACCTGTGTCATTCATCTCACCTGTCTAATCCTTTTGCCTCACCCCCATTCAGAAGAATACTGCTGACTGAGATTAATGTGTCTTTCCAGATATAAATAAGAGTGTGACAAAACATAAACAATGCGCCCAACATTAGGAGGCAAATGATTTGATCCCGCCCAGATAACAAAAGCTTACTAAAATGATTCACAAAGAAATATACAGTATCCCATCTGGTTAAAGACCGTGTAAAGTGAATTTCAACATTTTCTTAAATAAACATTATAAATGTGATAATTGTAATCTTGTAAATGAGTAAAAAGTCTCAAAATAGTAGCTCAATTAATTTTGGAGTTATAGATGAAACTGTGTATGAAGACATGCTTGTTTCAGGATTTTTTAGGCGTGGTTTAAACGTGACCGCGTTTCGTCACGCGGTCCTCATTAGTATAGCACTACCCCCTGCTGCTCCAGCCATATAAATTGTTCTTCGCATGGGTGGAGCCGTTCACTCGCGAATCGCAGATAGCATCAGATAGCAATAGCATGGATATTTTGTTCATCGTTAGCTAGCTAATCAATTATGCCTCGTTCCTGCATCTTCCCTGGATGTCGCAATGGTCAGGGCACCCACATTGAGACGCAGGAGGGAGTCAGAACAAACCCAGGCTGCTGCTGGAGCGGCCACCTGCAGCTCCGCGCCGCGCGTGTGTTTGTGTGTGTGTGTGCGTTGAGCTCCTGCCACGCGCGCCGTGAAACGCAGTGACTCGCTGACACAGATGAGATAACTTAGTTATCAACGTGATTACTCTTTATTTTTATCACCAACACAGACCCCGCATGCGATGTGACCGGGTCGGACCGGGTGCAGCGAGTCCGCTGCTCATCTTCTAAAATAGCGCTTATTATTAAACACATAACAGCGGAGTTATGTGTCCTCAACTTTAAAAACAAAACCAGAGTTGTTAGTGCACTAAAAACAGCGTAACTCTTGGAAAAAGGAGCTACTGGCAGCCAGAACTTAGATAAAAACGGAGGAGGTGGATCTCTGCTGTCTGCCTCGCTCAGCTCAGCTCAGCAGAACTGCGCTGAAACCACTCCCATGCTGACACGCCCCCACAGTTTCAGACCAAGGGAAAATAATGTATTTTCATGATTTTTGACACTTAATTTTATAAGGAAAACAATGTTTTTAATCAGTCAGATTTATATGGGTGATTAATAACACATATTTATGCCATGTGACAAACTAAAAACACACATTTAATTTCACTTTACATGGTTTTTAATGTTTTTAGGTGAGCATTCAAATTTTGAGCAAACAGAAGAATGCTTAATTGCTAATTCCTAAAATCCCTTACGGCTGGCTGAATGGACTAAGAATAATCAATTAAGACTGTTTCACATTAATGAGCTGCTAATTAAAAAAGCTCTTTCGTCCACTTCAGTCTCAAATCAGTGAACCAAAACACAATGGCCACAAACTGCTCAAACTGCAGATGCACCCTACATTCAATAATTATTTTTAGAGTTTCATTAAAATCTGTCCTCTGGTTCATTGGATCTTTTGCCAACGCTCGCTGCATACAGACTAAACACACACACACACACACACACACAAAAAACATTATTACCTTTCACCTTTGACGGCGGGCGATAATTAAAATTGCAGCATTCAGAGGTAAATAAATCTAAACAAATGTTTTCTTCCATAACTGGATAAATATGAGAACAGTCAGTAACCGTGTTTCCATCAAGGTTTCTTGATGCGCATTTTGAAGTATCGCATCAGAAAAGGTGAATGGGAACGGCACGATTCAAATTAACTTCCTCTAATTCGCAAAAAAGTTTATACGCTCGCTTGAGGTGGTTTTGGGGTTTTTCGAAACAGCTGATGCGCAAAACGAGAGATGGAAACAGATTTGCCGACTCAGTTCTGCCGTAGCGAACATTCACGTCACGTGACTTCGTCTCCGGACAACATGTAACATCGCTAAAACTAGTTGGCATGACAGAATAAATACAACTTGCCCGATAGCAACACATACCTGAAATATTCTCTCCATTTTGACGAGATGTGTGGTCGGGTCCTGTTTTCAACCGCTACTTCCTGTTTACTGTAGACATGCGTAACGCTGACGTCTGACGTAATGACGCTGACGTCTGACGTAATGCCGCTTTGCGTGGCCTGGTGGATTCGCTTCAAGCCAGTTGATGGAAACACTTCTGCTTCGCATTAATTTTTATTTACATTTTTGCGAATTTTCAAAAATTCACTCAAAATTTGAATTGAAAATAGATGGAAACACGGTTATAGTAAAGTGCTGCTGAAAACACAGCTGGACCCAGATGTAACTCATCCATCCAGTATCTTTACCAGCTTCTTCCTGTTCTGGTCAAGGAGGTCGCTGGTGTACTTATCCATCCATCACTGTGTGAGAGGTGGAGGACACACCCTGGACAGGTCTCCAGTCCATCACAGGGACACATAGAGACAAACGAGACAAAACAACCATTCACTCTCACCTAGATTCATTCAAGATTCAAGTTCCTTTATTATCCCTGAGGGGCAATTAGATTTGCAGTCAATAGGTGTGCACAGTTTCCATACATACATATGCATAGGGACAATTCAGAGTTACCAATCAGACTAACATGCATAGTCTGTGGGAGGAAACTGGAGTACCTGGAGAAAGCCCATGCAACACATAGAGAACATGTAAGCTAGACCCCCAGCCAGGATTTGAGCTGTCGACTTCCTTGCTGACAGGCAGCAGCTTTACCAACTGCACCACCGTGCCGTCTGTGCTGTAACTCAGAGAATGAAAAATAAAATTTTCATTAAAACTAATTGGGTTTAAATTTCACTTACAACAACCAAAACAGCTTCAAGCGTAATGTAGGGTCAACTATGTTTCTATAAATTTGTATAAATGTTGTTGAGGAGCAGAGACCTCGACATGTTTCTACATTTAGTTGTGTTTTGTATCATCTGCAGCTTTCAGGCTAAGTTGCTCTCTGCCGAAGAGACCTCACTTTGGGGAGGTGTCAGTGCTGGACCTGCTCCCCGGAGGTGTCGCCCACTTTCACTGCCACATGGGTTACCATCTGCAAGGGGAGCCGGAGCTCACCTGTCTCAACGCCTCCCTGCCCATTTGGAGTGGCAGGGAGCCCTCCTGCAGGGGTGAGCGCGCACACATGTGTGTGTGTATTGTATAATCAAAGCTATGTTAAACCTCAGGTTCTTTAAAGATCCCCCTTAAATTAACATGCAGCTCGTCTCTCTGTAGCTCTTTGTGGAGGCACAGTGAAGAATGCAACCGTAGGGAGGGTACTGTCCCCGTCCCCCCACCATGGCCCTAACGCCACCCTGGACCGATCCTGCTCCTGGTCCCTTGAAGCACCCAAAGACCAAAGACTGCATCTGCACCTGGAGAGACTGTCCTTGGGCCCAACAGACAGGTAGAGACACACATCTGTGTGCATCTGTTTGTGTGTCTCATGGATTAATGGAACAAGTTGACTCAAGTCTCAGCTGGGGGGTCAAAGGGTTCTGACTTGGAAGAGAGATTTGAATAAATACAAAACCGAAAGTAGAAAACAAGATTAATGGCTGCAACAACAACACAATGTTATATGAATGGGCAGAGCTTGCCGCACACAGGAACAGTAATTTATAATACCCAAAGCCTTTTTTTTAATTTCTTTTGCAAGGGTGGCATTTTTTTTCACGTTTGTTTTTTAAATGACCTTTGATTAACCTGACCATTTTAGCCTATGATGGGTTTGAAAACAATAAAGTCATGACCTCACCTCCTGCTTATTCTATGACCCCAAGTGTAACACTGCTTTGCTGCTGCTGTTCCATACTGCCATAATAGACTTTTCTTTCAATTTTTGGTTGAGATCTGACAATTTCATTCTTTCTGACATGGAAAATATTGAACACTACAGTTTTCAACCGCTAGAGGGCCCTTGAGTCATATAGCAAGCCAAGTGTCTCATTAATAACCACTTTGGACAATTAACGAGACACTTGACTTGCCATACAAGCCACCTTCGTCTCGCACCGGAACTCCTGGAGCAAACGTCAAATCAACTTAATTTTGCCGCGCCGCCCAGGTGAAATGCAGCTGATTTAACCATTAAGGTGCATTTTTTAAGGAAAAGTTCAACTGAGACACACCTTTACTAGAATGTCTAGCAAACGAATAATTGTTTTTAAGTGTTAATCTTGTTAAAGTCCTCCCATGCACGCTTCCGCAGCCGCCATTTGGCAGCCAATCGATTTCTGGCACAACACCGGCCCACATTTCCAGGTTGTCAGCGGTGACGCGTAATAGATGTGAATTGTATGGCAAAGCAACTTATTTATGTTTCTTTTCCACTTTATTAGACTTATTTGGACTGATGCGACTTGTACGGCAGGAAGGACAGTATTTTTTAATTGATTGATTAATCTGAATAACTTTTTCTCAAAAAAAAAAAAAAAGAATCCCCATTTATTTTAGTTAATTTTCATTTTAACAATCAACATTGGCATTTATAGTATATCACAAAATAAACTGTAAGCAATGACTGGCAAATTCAAGTACAAAATATAAGTTTAAAGTTTGAACTGTATGACAGATAAATAAAATGTTTTTATAATTTATGCATTTAAAAATGAATTATCAGCATGTTGTTTGAATACTGATGTTGATTAAAATTGTAGTTTACAATAAGAAACCCTTTTTTTAGTAACTCACATGGCTTTATCAGAATCAGGAAGGAAACACAGCAGAGAGATTAAAAGTGTAAAATTGGAGACTGTAACATTTCCAAATGTTTAAAGTTTGAAATTTAAAGATTCTTAACTGCACAAGTCAAACTGATCATATCACTTATTGCTGCTCTTCAGTCAAGAAATAGTAATAGTTTTGTAGAAATATTGTATACTTCACTCTCTTTAAAGGCATTTTAACATGAATCTCTGTTAAGTGGAGCCAGTTGTGACCACAGACTTTTACATTTATACCTGGCCGAACCTTTTCACAATAGTTACTTTAAGCAGACATTTTTGCATCCCTGCAGGCTGGTGCTGTGGAGCGGTCTGGACGCTGGCTCTGTGGTACTGTTCGACTCAGGTCGAGGTGGACAGATCCCGTTCGAGGGAGTGATCAGTGAGGGTCCAGCTGTAAGGATCCAGTTCATCACTGAGCAGCCAAACCACAACACGGGCTTCAACATTCGATTTGAAGGTAGAGTGCAGGTCAAACCAAACTCACCATGAAGGCCTGGCGATCCTTGAAGCAATGCACATCTCCCACAGCTTTTAATGTTCAGAGTTGAGGTTGAGATCATTGTTTGTTGAGAAATGGAGGCAATGTAGATGTTTTGGTCAAACCAAACAATGCAAAAAAATGTTATACGCCATCGTGTGACATATTGTGAGATGTTATGTTCAGAGTATGTGGCGTGAATGATTTTCATTTACCAACATATCAAACTCTACATGGTTTACAGCCATTTTTGACTTGTCTAATGTCATTGTTCCCTGTCAGTATGTACAAACACACACACACAAATATATAAATGTCTGTCTGTATGTATGTATGTATGTATGTATGTATGTATGTATGTATGTATGTATGTATGTATGTATGTATGTATGTATGTATGTATGTATGTATGTATGTATGTATGTATGTATGTATGTATGTATGTATGTATGTATGTATGTATGTATGTATGTATGTATGTATGTATGTATGTATGTATGTATGTATGTATGTATGTATGTATGTATGTATGTATGTATGTATGTATGTATGTATGTATGTATGTATGTATGTATGTATGTATGTATGTATGTATGTATGTATGTATGTATGTATGTATGTATGTATGTATGATGATGTATGTATGTATGTATGTATGTATGTATGTATGTATGTATGTATGTATGTATGTATGTATGTATGTATGTATGTATGGATGGATTATGGATGGATGTATGGATGGATGGATGGATGGATGGATGGATGGATGGATAATTGGATGGATGGATGGATAATTGGATGGATGGATAATTGGATGGATGGATGGATGGATAATTGGATGGATGGATGGATGGAAGGATGAATGGATGCTATGTCCCAAAGATCCATCTCTGCCTGATGCTCTCAACAAGTTTTATGCATGCTTTGAAGACCCAAACAGACCACCCAGCACCAGACTCACCTCACCACCGGATGAAGAGCGTCTCAGCGTGACCTCAGCAGAAGTAAGGAGTACTTTCAGGAGGATCAACCCTCACAAAGCAACCGGCCCAGACAACATCCCCGGGAAAGTACTGAACGAATGTGCTGATCAGCTCTGCGAGGTGCTGGCCGACATCTTTAACACCGCACTTGCCTTAAGACAGTTCCCACCTGCCTGAAGACCACCACCATCATCCCAGTTCCAAAGAGCTCCACAGTGACTGGTCTGAATGACCATCAGCCAGTGGTCCTCACCCTGATAGTCGTTAAAAGTTTCGAAAAACTGCTCATGACCCACATCAAAACATCCATCAACATCATCGAGGACCCTCATCAGTATGCATACTGTGAGAATCGATCAACAGAGGACACCATCTCTTCTGTGGCCCACACTGCTCTCACCCACCTGGAGCAGCCAGAAGGACTCCTACGTCCGTCTGCTCTTTGTGGACTTCACATCTGCCTTCAACACCATGATCCCCCAAACCCTGATGGACAAACTATTCACACTTGGACTGGGTCCCTCCAAACTGGGTCCTGGACTTCTTAACAAACAGACCACAGTCACTGATCAGTGACTGTTTGTCTGTTTGAGCAGAGATGTCTTGTCTGTGAATTAGACTAGCAAAGTTTGTTGAGAAACCTCTGTTGTTGGGCTGTGAGGTGTTTGTTGTCAATTTACATACAGTTGTTGTGTCTTCTGTCAGAGACTTCAAGGGAACTCCCTACTGTTAAGGTGTGATCTGTCAATTTACATGTATGTTTTACCTCAGCTTGCAATTTACATATGATGGTGCGTGACTCCTGTTATAAATCCACACGCACACACAGTCTGTTTTCATTGAATTGATAAAGCTTTTCAGATGGGAAGCGAAACGTCTTCTGTTACAAATAAAGTCCAGTTGATCTTGAATTGAACGCCTTTTTTGGTTTGTCTGTTTGGTTTGTTTCTAACCCTACTGCACTAAAACCATAGATATACGGTAGGATCTTTTGTCGTATATCTCCGTATCCTTCACATATACTTATACTTATATTTCCAGATATTCCCGGAAATGGACCGCAATGATCCTAATAAAATCCCAAAATCCGGATACTTATCTTTGGCAGACCCTTGACGAATAACAGCCACATTTATTTTGGATCTGCCGAAGATAAGTATCCAGATTTTGGGATTTTTTTAAAGGATCATTGCGGTCCATTTCTGGGAATATCCGAACACAGATCCTTCCGTATATCTATGGGCTCTCCTCCTCCACCATAACCCTCAGCACTGGCTCTCCTCAAGTACAGTATGTGTGTTGAGCCCTGTCCTGTTCACTCTGCTCACATATGATTGTGCAGCCACTCATCTAGGCTGTCATATTGTTAAGTTTGCAGATGATACAGCTGTGGTGGATGCAACACAAACAACGATGAGTCCAGCTACAGGCAGGAGGTGGAACACAAAAAAACCAACTAACTCCTGTTAAGTCTGGATGGATGATGATGGATGATGATGGATGGTTTGATGGATGCAGGTGATCACACTGATGATGATCAGCTCAACACTTTTCATCAGCAGCAGCTGAACCTCTGTTTCTTGAAGAGTGGACTCACAACTCTTCCACAATGGCTTCCATGTGTTTAACAAAAGATGACATGTTGTTGTTGTTGTAACAGGGGACATACGTCACAGTATCCATTCAAAGGAAGCTGGACTCAGTTTCCACGTGCAGCAACAGTTTCCTCCTCCAAACTTCCCATCAGTAAAACTCTGAGCCAATCAGGGGGCAGCGCTTCCTGGATGCCGTCACTCCCTCGCTTCTCATTGGCTGACGACTGACATTATTATTCCAGCTGTTTCAAACCCCCCCCCCCACCACCACCATAAAGACAAGTACATAAACTGACAATGCGCACAACCAG
>JBBPBX010068322.1:0-19160 GCA_038048925.1 Garcialebias charrua
GTTTGGGTAGTCTTGACAAGTAGTTTGATGAAACAACAAAAAAGGAGATCCCAAAAAGTTTCTTTTATTAGCATATTTTATTCACTTTTCCTTCAACCCCCCCACACCCACAAAAAAAGATTTTGCATAATGAACCCAAAATTAACAAAGTCCCACATGCTGCATTTTGTTTTCATGCTCGACTTGGCTTTCTTTTCCTGGAGGACACATGTTGGTTTGTCACCAGTGTGATGAGTCAAATGACAGCCATTCATGGCTCTGGCTTCCTCTGTGGTGAGCTATTATCTTGTGCTTTCTGAAGCCCTGCTAAAATGTCAATCTGCCTGGTCCCACATGTTTGTGGGAGTGTAAAGCTGCAATTAAGCATAAATAACGTGTTTACTAAGGGGATGTAGAGTTCTCCAAGTCGGAGTATCTCCTACACAGGTTTCAGCTTCATGTTAGGGACAGTTGCCAAAAGTCAGGCTGACGTTGTGTTTGTGAGGATTGATGGGGTAATCTGTATATGCAACTAGCTTAGCTCAGCTTTATAACTCGAACCCTCACTCTGTTCTTTGAATTGAGAAAGCTCCTCAGGTAAGAAACGAAACGTCTTTTCTAAAAAAAATTAAGTCCAGTTGTTTTTGTCTTGAACTTTTTTGAATTTATCATGTCACTGTTTTTGAACAAGTGTTTTAAGAATGGGGGGGGGGGGGTAGCTTTAAAACTAGAAACTCAAATTGTTCCTTGGTTGACTACTACAAATCTAGGTTGTCCTATTTACTACTGTAGGTTGGCTGTGCTGTGGCCATCAGGATGTTGTTGGTATTAATCAGCAAGTTGACAGCAGAAGGCATTGCTTGTTATTTATTTATTTATTTTCTCATTTTTGGGTTTGTATAAAATGGTGAGTGTGGAAAAAAACACCTTTTCTTTATTACTTCACATTTTTTGCTTCCTCAAGCTTAGCCCCCTCATTTCCTCATTCACGCTGTGGGATTTGAGATAATCAGTTGTTTCTGTATTCAGTCTGCCTTCTTGTTCGGTTCTCAGTTCTTCAACCATTCTCTGTGTTTCCAGTTGTACAGTACTCATTTTTCTCTCTACTCTGAATCTCTTTGGGTTTTCTCCTCCCTCTTTCTGTAAAATCCATTCCTGGTGATGTAATGATGAAACACATGTATTTGTGCTCTTTCTCATCTGCGTTTAATATTTGAACATGAACGTGTGACAGTCTGGGTGGAGTTTGGCATAATGTGCAGTAAAAATCTACAAAGTGTAGACTTTGTGTCTGTGTCTCTATAGGTTGAGTTTCCAGCCAAGTGCAATCAGCCTCTGATGGACTGAAATGCTTTCATCTTGTTTTCACAATGTTTTCTGTCTTCATCCTTTTTTTTCCAACTTTAGTCCATGTTACTGGAAAGGGCAGATGGAGGGCTGTGATTTTTAGACACACCCAGATAAAATCTCTGTCTCTGTGTCTCTCTGGGGGAACTTGTCCAAGATTCTTGTATTCCCCTCTCCTCTCCGCTCTGTGTTATTCCATTGCTCCCTTTTCATAGGCAGCAGATGTTGAAGGGTGAGGCCTTTACACTCTCAAACAACCCATTTCCTCATTGCACTTTGTTCCGATTGGTCCGTGTCACAAGGTCAAAGGGAGCATGCTTGCTTTTCTTTTACTGCAGCACACTGACCTACATAGATTTTCACATGTAGGTCCAACAGGATGGTTTTGTTTTGCCTGAGAGTTGTATGACTTCACCGTGAAATAACTAAATGTTTTATTAATCTATTCATGAAAAACAGGTTTGTTAAATAGAATGGCCTTATGGTTAAAATTTGTAGCATGCATGGCTATGTCTATAGTAGAATATAAAATAGCCTGCAGAGATTAATTAGAAAGATTGATGTTTCTGGTCTATAACACATTGATCCAGTACTGCTTTTTCAGTTTTAATGGTCAAAGTTGAAAAAACATAAAAGGTCTAAAATAAGCTATTTAATTTTCTCACGTGAGAAATCTAAATTTATCACAGATTACCAGATAGTTTTCTTTATTTGTTTTATAAAGACTCAATAGTTTTATCAGTCTAAAAAGGCATAAAATACTGTAGTCTTACCGGTAAATGCTCCTGAGGGATCTTGATTTTTTTTTTCTTCCAAAGATGAACAATTTGAGTTTGTTTTCTTTTTATTTATGTTACTGCCAAACATTTATTTTTGTCCCCTTATGACCAAGAACCACTTTTAGGTCTTAAGTGAATCTTGCATCTAACTTTTAGTGTTTATGTTACTGCATAACGTTTTAGTGCAGACCAATTTGAGGTTAGAGGCTGTATTAGATCTGTCATTGATCAAACATTGATCCATAACTGGTATTAATGTGATCCTTAGGACAGCTGGGACGTTTGGGTTTAGGAAAGCAACTATTCAACTGAAATAACAATTAAAAGATATTTGATGGAAGATTATATCAGGCATTCTATTGATCCATAAGTCATTTTCCAGGCCTCTCTTGTAAATGAGTCCTCGAGGCTCAATGGGATTACCGGTAACCTGCCTAAATAAAGGTTGATATAATTTAGATTTTTGGGGGCAGCTGTGGCTGAATGGTTAGAGCAGTCGTCCTCCAGTTAGAGAGTTGGGGGTTTGATTCTACCACTAGTCACATACTGAAGTGTCCTTGTGCAAGACACTGAACCCCTCATTGCCTCTGAAGTGTGTCCCTTAGGTGTATGAATGTGATAAATCATTGATTAGTCTTTGTATAGATCTAGTAGAGTGCTGTATGAATGGGTAAATGAGGACTGTAAAGAGCTTTGAGTGCATTGATGAAATTGATAAGTGCTGTATAAGTGCAGTTCATTTACCATTCTTATTGAGTCGACCGGAAGTCGTGTGACCACTTTGAATTTTTCATTTGCTCCTCACATAAATGAAACCAAACTTCTGCTCATTAAGGCTAGACATATCAACCACTGTAATATTCACAAGGTCCTTTACAATGAAGTGATTTACAAATGAACTGTGGCATTTTGATTTACAGCTGAGGAATGTTCATGTGGACATCTTTAGATGGCACACCACAGCTTTTTGTTTAGAGCTGCGAGACACAAAAGAAAGCAGTTTGTCTCAGTGACTTCTGTGTGTGTTGTGGAGGTTTCTTGTGCAATTTTATTCTCTGTTAATTGGTTTGTTTGTTTGGATGTGTGTGTTGGTGGGCTCAGCAGAGCTTAAATAGAGGAGTACAGTTTGTATGTGACGAAGTGCTGTGGAATTTCTCAGACAGACCGAAAAAGAGCTTAACACAAGACAGACGTGTGTGTGTGTGTGTGTGTGTGTGTTTGCATGAATAAAAATGAAGTTGCCTCTTTAAAAACATCAATCCTTTCCTCAGTTTTAACTTTATTCTGATTCTGTTTCCACCTTCTCCTTTTTTATTTTAAGATCTACAGGATTTTCTGTTCAGCTGTCTTCTTGAGGCCTTAATGTTAGGAGTCAAACTAGTCCTGAAACTGGTGTCACTCAGAGATCTGCCTTTGTTAGTCATCATATTTTAAAAGCAGTACAGTACAGGTAGTCCCCAACTTACGAGCGCTCTTACTTACGAGGTCCCGGACTTACGAGTATGCATCTCATAAAAAAAAAAAAAAAAAAAAAAAAAAAATATATATATATATATATATATATATATATATATATATATATATATTATTTTTTTTTTTTTTATTTTTATAAATGAATACATGTACAGTACTGGACAGTCACCAAGCACTTAGCCTATCCTAACACAGTTTTTAAAGATGAAGGAATGAGTTGAATTGTCTCCCTTTCACATAAAGTGAAAGTAGCTCCCTTTATGGGAATGGAGCCTGCAGGGAGGAGGGAGACAATTCAACTGACTCCTTCATCTTTAAAAACTGTGTTAGGATAGGCTAAGTGCTTGGTGACTGTACAGTACTGTACATTTATCTATTTATAAATAAAAAACAATAAAAAAATAAAAATACTGTATACAGGGAACCCCCGACCTACGAACGAGTTCGGGACCTAAGAACCGTTCGCAGCTCGATCCTGTCGTAGCTAGGGGGTGAAAATAGCGTCCCGTTCGTAGGTCGTTATTCCGTTCGTAGGTCGCGGAAATACCGCTAACGGTGCGCCGCGCACACATTTAACAGCATGAGACTGACATACTGGGCCATAAACATGCACAGAACTTTATTTACAAACACTTATCTAAACCATTACACCACACATTCATCCATAAACACACACAGTAACTGTACATCAGTAACTTCACATCAGAACTGCAGGAAATCAGCAGGAAATCACATCAGCAAAATGATGTCAACAATCACACATGAACACTTCTCAAAGTGCAGCTTTTAACATCAGAGCAGCAAATCAGGGACTCCCATCAGCAAAATGATGTCAACAATCACACATGAACACTTCTCAAAGTGCAGCTTTTAACATCAGAGCAGCAAATCAGGGACTCCCATCAGCAAAATGATGTCAACAATCACACATGAACACTTCTCAAAGTGCAGCTTTTAACATCAGAGCAGCAAATCAGGGACTCCCATCAGCAAAATGATGTCAACAATCACACATGAACACTTCTCAAAGTGCAGCTTTTAACATCAGAGCAGCAAATCAGGGACTCCCATCAGCAAAATGATGTCAACAATCACACATGAACACTTCTCAAAGTGCAGCTTTTAACATCAGACAGCAGCAAATCAGCAGGAACTGACATCAGCAAAATGATGTCAACAATCACACATGAATCCATAAATCCATCAGCAGCATCACATCTATCAGAAGCATGTTGCAACCATCATGTTTTTGAAACCAGTGCGTTGATGAGTGTCCATGTGCATGAGAAAGAAGTCCATGAACTCAGAAAAAGCTAGAAGCAGCAGAAAAATGAAACAAAATTGCCTTACTTTGACTGAAGTGTAGGTAGACAGATGTTTTTCTCATGATCAAACCTGCATCTGATGGAACTGCTTAGCCATTGCTCAACAATGAATGTTGGGAGCATTTTAGGCCAGCTGTTAGTTCAGGCAGGTGTCAGTTCAGGTCTGTGGTCCTGATGTGAGCAGGTCTGTGCATCACATGAAGTTTTTTTGGTTTTTGGCAGCAGTCATTTAGGCAGAACGACACAAAGGTGATGGATGGAGGCAACATGCAGGACACCAGAGGCAGGCTGGAGGACAGGCAGCACCAGCGGCTCATCCATGAGGTGGAGCAACACGCGGATGAACTGTTGGAACACAACCACACACAGACGTCAGCACCTGCAGAGAACAACAACACAGACAACAACAACTTCTCCTTACCTGTGTGGTGCATGTGTGGAGGACAGGCTGGAGGCTGGAGGACAGGCTGGAGGACAGGCTGGAGGCTGGACGACAGGCTGGAGGCAGGAGGACAGGCTGGAGGCTGGACGACAGGCTGGAGGCAGGAGGACAGGCAGGAGGCTGGACGACAGGCTGGAGGCAGAGCAGGCAGGAGCAGGCAGCACCAGCGGCTCATCCATGAGGTGGAGCAACACGCGGATGAACTGTTGGAACACAACCACACACAGACGTCAGCACCTGCAGAGAACAACAACACAGACAACAACTTCTCCTTACCTGTGTGGTGCATGTGTGGAGGACAGGCAGGAGGCTGGACGACAGGCAGGAGGCAGGAGGACAGGCAGGAGGACAGGCTGGAGGCTGGACGACAGGCTGGAGGCAGAGCAGCAGGAGCAGGCAGCACCAGCGGCTCATCCATGAGGTGGAGCAACACGCGGATGAACTGTTGGAACACAACCACACACAGACGTCAGCACCTGCAGAGAACAACAACACAGACAACAACTTCTCCTTACCTGTGTGGTGCATGTGTGGAGGACAGGCAGGAGGCTGGAGGACAGGCAGGAGGCTGGAGGCAGAGCAGCAGGAGCACGGTACGTGGTACCTGACGCTGTTCCATGAGGCGAAGCAGCAAGTGGAGCTGTTGAAACACAAACACACACACAGACGTGAACACCTGCTGATAACAACAACAACACAGACAACATTAACTTCTCCTTACGTGTGTGGTGTGGTGCGTATCAGATGTGTGGATGGACCAGGGGGACGTGCCGCCATGGAGGCTGTCGAGAGAGAGGTGATGATTACAGTAGGTGTACAGATGTAAGTTAAAACAAAAATAATAAATTAAAAGAAATTAACATGTCTTTGCTGTACCTTTCTGACGTTGCTGTGCTGGAATGTGAGGGTGGGCAGGTCAGTGATGGGACGGTGGAGTTGGTAGAGAGGAGGGGGAGGAGGAGGAGGAAGGTGTACTGTAGTAGGCTGTGAACATAAGCAGAGACAGTAACAGATTAAATTAATGTGTGTAACATGACAACTCCAAAAAATAAAAACAACATTTCATTACAGTACGTACTGTACCTGGAGGGATGGAGCGGGGGGGGGTGCTGGGCGTCTTTCACTGGGGAGAGGGTGGGCTGTCCATGGCTTCCTCCTGGCTTTCTGCAGGAGGACTGGATGGCCTATCAGCTGGTGGGATGTCCAAGGCCTCCTCCTGGCTTGCTGCAGGAGGACTGGATGGCCTTTCAGCTGGTGCACCAGCAGATCCTGGAGGCGGTGCTGTGACCTTTGTAAAATATTGCAGCATGCTGCTCTGCACCTTTTCAAGCTTTTTGTCATCCAGGATCTGCTGATAACACGCAACTTCATTGAGGACACCCCGACGGACCTTGGCGAACCTCTCACAGTCGGAGTCCTGCTTCTCCATCCTCGCCAGGAAGCTGTGGAGTTCCTGAAAGCCCAGCACCATCTCCTGCCTGGTGAAGGTCGGAGGAATGACCTCCACCTCCTCCTCCACCTCCACTTCCTCATCCGGGACGTGCCTGTCGAGCTGAATCAGGTCGTCTGGGGACAGGTCCTCTCCTGATGCACCCAGCAGGTGTTGGATATCGTCCTGGTCCATTTCGAGCTCCAGTGACCTGCCCATCCTCACAACATCCTCGATTACACGGTCCACCTCCTGGGAATCGTGTACCCCCTGAACAAGCTCTGGACAGAGCTTCTTCCAGACTCCGCACATGTTCTGTCCAGTAACACGATGCCAGGAGTGGCCAATGTTGTGCACAGCATCGAGGATGTTGTACTTACGCCAGAAGTCTTTCAGCGTGAGGGTCTGAGAGTTCTCCGTTGCCTCCAAAGCGGCACGGATGACTCGCTGCAGGTAGTACGCCTTAAACGTACTAATAACCCCCTGGTCCATTGGCTGGATCAAAGAGGTGGTGTTGGGAGGCAGGTACACCACCTTCACATGCCTGTCCAAGTCGGTGAGAGCAGGGGGGTGTCCTGGAGCGTTGTCCAAGACCAGCAGGACTTTAAAGGCAATGTTCTGGTCATTGCAAAAACGCTTGACATCTGGCAAAAAGTTGTTGGTGAACCAATTTTTAAAAACTTCCAGCGTCACCCAAGCCTTTTTATTAGACGCCCAATAAACAGGAAGTGTAGATTTATCAATATTTTTGAAGGGCCTGGGTTTATTAAATTGGTACACCAACAACGGCTTGAGTTTGCAATCACCCGAAGCATTGCCCCCCACCAGCAAGGTCAAACGCTCCTTGCCGACCTTGTGGCCGGGTGCGGTTCGTTCTTCCCTACTGATGTAGGTCCTGTCTGGCAAACGCTTCCAGAACAGCCCTGTCTCATCCACATTGAACACCTGCTGGGCAGTGTACCCACCGTCCCTGATGATCTGAGCCAGTTCTGCTGGGAATGCCTCAGCTGCCTCGTGGTCAGCGCTTGCTGCCTCACCTAAATGCACACAAAATGACACGGTTAAGCTGTTGTAACACTGTAATAAAAGGGAAAAAAAATGTAAAAAACAATCGTAAGTCGTGGACTACCTGTACCTGCATTATTAAAAAATAAAAATGAGAAATTAAATGCTCACCCTGCACTCTGATGTTGTGGAAGTTGTTTCTTTTCCTGAAACGATCAAACCATCCTTTAGATGCATTGAAGGTCTCTGGTCCATCCAACTCCCCTGATGTGCTGCTTGAAGTCCCTCCTCCTGCGCTTGAAGTCCCTCCTCCTGCGCTCTGGGAAGACGTCCCTTCACCCGGATCGCTCTGTGCAGCCCCCTGCCCCCCCGCACCCCCCTGCTCCCCTGCACCTCCCTCACTCGTCCCTAGTTCTAGCAGCCTGTGATAGATCCTCCTCGCCTTCTCACAAATCACAGACATGCCAACTGGTATTCTGCGTTGCGTGTTGTCCTCCAGCCATAGCACAAGCAACCGTTCCATCTCTACTATTCTACCCGTCCTCTGTTTTGTAATGATGGTGGACTTCATGGGGGCTGAAGCACGCACTTGCTGCAAAATGCGCTCTTTGTCCGCCACTATCGTCCCCACAGTCGACCTCGGTAAATCTAGCCTCTCTCCTATTTTTGAGGGTGTCATGCCCTGATCAGACATTTTTATTATTTTTGCCTTCGTCTCCAGCGTGATCGTTCTGCGAGGTTTTTTCCCCTCTGCCGCGTCCGCGGACTTTCCAGGTCTCTTCGGAGCCATTCTTCGTACGAGCTAACGTGCTAACTCCTAAGGAGCAAAAATTAAAATTAATGCTAACGTTCACAAATCAATGCAAACGTTTGCTTTCGTCTAAAAACATTTCTTTGAGTACATTTAGTACTGGACCGTACCTGCCCGTTCGATGACCCGTCGAAAATTAGCTAACGTGCTAATTCCTAAAGAGCAAAATTTAAAATGAATGCTAATGTGCTAACGTTCGCTTTAGTCTAAAACTGCTACTGTAAATTAAAATTTATTACAGTACCTGTTCGTACGTTGTTTGTTGTTGTTTTTCTCTCGTTATCGTTGTTCTTCTTTGTTCTCGTTCGTATGTCTCTTCTCATCAATCGCCGTAACTAACCCACGAGGGACAAAATGGCCGCAGCCCTTTAAATAGTTACCGCTTTACCTGTACGGATCCCTCCGCCGCCAGGTGCACTGCGGCTGTGTGTACATCCGCCAGAAGCCCAGCCCCCCCCTCTCGCTGGCGGTACTTTTCCACTGTCATGCGCAGTGTCACGCCCATGCCCAACAAGCAACAGCCAAAGGCAATCCCCTCCCCCACCTCGCCGATTGCCATATGTGACGCAGTTACGCCGTAGCTCGATTATATACTTGTAATGGGGCTCGTTCGTAGGTCGTGCATCCAGTCTGCCGTAGCTCGATTATATATTTTAACTTGGTTCGTTCGTAGGTCACAAACTTTTTGCCGTACGTCGATGGCATTCTTCAACTTTGGCTCGTTCGTAGGTCCCGTGGTTCGCAGGTCGGTGGAGTCGTAGGTCGGGGGTTCCCTGTGTGTATATATATATATATATATATATATATATATATATATACATATGGCACGAACCGAGCACCACGAGCGGCGCAGACGGACCGAAGAGTCGCCACCTGAAGCCACGAGCCGAGCTAGCTGGTCGATCTCGGAGCTTCGACTGGAGGTGGACGAGCGCCACGCACAAACCTGAGAGCTGCTGTGTGGAGCCACGGGCTGGACTGGCGAGCCGACCTCGGAGCTACTGCGACTGGAGGAGGCCGAGAGCATTGCAAGGACCGGGGTACCGCCGTCTGGAGCCACGAGCCAGGCTAGCATTGGAGCTGCTGCGACCGGAGTAAGATGGGCACGTGTACGAACCGGAAGACCGTCGTCTGAGCCAGGCTAGCGAGACGACATCATCGGATTATCGGATCTGATTGCTGCGGGCTGCTAAGACTGTGAGTTCTAGTCTGATAACATCTGATCTCGGTGCTGGGCCACAGCTACCATCATTAGGCCTGTGAGCCTCGTGGAAGGGCCACGTGGTTTGGCTAACAAACCACCGACCGGAGACCTGCTACCGCCAGTCCACAAGTACTGTAAGTAATGACGAAAAAAGTGGACAAAAGAAACGAGTCGGTGGAAGATAATTCAACAGATATGGAAGAAATTTAAAAAGTCGTTAAACTATATGAGTTCGGAACTGGCAAAATTATCATCACAACAACATCTCCTTACCAGTCTGATTGAGGAAGGGAAACGACTGAGAGATCTGATAAGAAACAAAGACAATAAAATAGCTGAACTAGAACAAAAAGTAGATGACAGAGCAATACACAAGATGAGACAACTTGGTGATCACTGGACTTAAAGTTAGGCGTCGGACATATGCAAAAGCAGTTGCTGGTGCTAACACGACAGATGTGCACCACAAGAAGAACTACAGACTCAGGAGGAGCAAGTATAGACTTTTTTACAGGACAAGGACATTGACATAAAACATGAGGATATTTCAATCTGTCACACCCTTCCCAGTAAATCAAAAAAATTCAAACCATCTATAGTTGTCCGGTTCATTAGTAGAAAGTCAAGAAACAATGTAATAATGCAAGCAAAAAAACTGAAGGGAACATACGTATACATAAATGAACATCTAACCCAAAAAAAAAGAAGAAAAAAAAAAAGAAGGAAATATTGCATGTGAATCAAGGTTGTTAAAAAAACAGAAAAAAAATAGCCTCAACATGGACAAGAAATCTGGATCAAATCTGGATCAAATCAAATGACCGGTCTCAGTCTAAAATAATAAAAGAACTGAAGGATCTGGAAAAACATAGATGAGCTCAGGAGATGACAAATTATAAATCATTGAAACAACTCGCACACAAAATGGACATATTATACAGTCAAATGAACAAATACATTAAAATATGACAACATACGAAGACTCAGAGCCTAAAATATATAATGTTGAAGATGTGATTGATATAATTCTTTTCCTGTAATAAAAGATAGCGAATATTATAATGAAGAGCAGTTTAAGGACATCAATATGATAAATGGAAGTCTCTATTATTCACTTCAATAGTAGAAGTATAAAAGCAAATATATCCAAAATAACAGATTACTTAAAACAATTAAACATAACTTTTATTTTAATAGCACTGTCTGAGACATGGCCCAATGATGAAAAAACAAATGTTCACATCGAAGGGGATGAATTACAAACTGAATTCCAAAAAAGTTGGGACACTGAACAAATTGTGAATAAAAATTGAATGCAATAATGTGGAGGTGCCAACATCTAATATTTTATTCAGAATAGAACACAAATCATAGATCAAAAGTTTAAACTGAGAAAATGTATCATTTTAAGGGAAAATATGTTGTTTCAAAATTTCATGGCATCAACAAATCCCCCAAAAGTTGGGACAAGTCCATTTTTACCACTGTGTGGCATCCCCCTTCTTACAACATTCAACAGACGTCTGGGGACAGAGGAAACCAGTTTCTCAAGTTTAGAAAAAGGAATGCTCTCCCATTCATGTCTAATACAGGCCTCTAACTGTTCAATCGTCTTGGGACTTCTTTGTCGCACCTTCCTCTTCATGATGTGCCAAATGTTCTCTATAGGTGAAAGATCTGGACTGCAGGCTGGCCATTTCAGTACCCGGATCCTTCTCCTACGTACCCATGATGTTGTGCTTGCTGCAGAATGTGGTCTGGCATTATCCAGTCCAATTATGTCCAATAAAGTGGAAAAATCCATAAACGTGTCGCACCTCCGTATACGTCGCATCTATTACGCGTCACCACAAATGGGCACAGGAGCGTGCACGGCAATGTTCCCTCTAATTTTTCACGTGTCTGGGCATACACACAAGCTCTCTGAGCACACTGAGGACCACTATGAGCAACATCAGGAGTGTGCACTATGGCCACACACCTGTTATAAATTTGGGATCATAGAAAGTTACATGGCTTATTAAAAGAATCAGATTACAGCAGCAACTTCCATGAGTTTGCTTTTAATACAAGTGATTTGCCCCACTTAAAATGAGAAAACAAAAACATAAAGAATCATTTCACAATGAATTGATCTTTATTCTTTATCTTACAGCTCCCAGATGAATGCATGCAGCTTAAAAACCTGTTTTATTTAACTACAGACTTTATTATCTCATTTGAGTTACAGTTTTAACCCTTTAACTTTATTTATTCATGTTCCTCAGAGAGAAAATCAACCTTCTTAATTAAACTATCAGCCTCAAATAAATATATCTAAGGAGGGTGGATGTTGTTTATGTGTTCAGCAGTGTGTGTGTGTGGGATGGGGGTGGGGTGGGGTGGGCTGCAGCTTCTCGCTGTAACGCGCTTGATATTTGACTTCATTCAGATAAAAGACATAGTGTGGATTATTGATCATAACTCTGAGTTTACTTGACCTTACAACGAGATTTAAAATCTGTAGTTTTGACATTACAGGGTAATTTAAATTGAGTCGCTGAGATGCAGAGTCTTTACTGCTGAAATAATTTCCACATACTTGCGCTCTTTGATTCGCTCCAAAAGGAGGACACATCGTCAGTCAGAGGAGGTGCTGTGCCGGACACTTGAGTTGGAGGAAAAATTGAGGCAGAGGGCCACTTGTTTCTAAAGTAAAACTATATTTTGTTCTCCCAATGTGACGAACTCTGTCTTCCGCATGATTTGACTGTGAAGCCGCACACACATGCTTGCTTTTCAGGACCCGCCTTCCTGTTAGTGATTGGTCAAAACAACGTGAGCTTCAATGTGATTGGATGTAATCACTGTCCATCAATCATTATAAGTTGAGGCGGACCTGCGGGCTGACGAGTTAAATTTGGATGTGCGCAAAGATTTTATTGTGCGCTGAGAATGTCCGGGCAGTGCGCAATTGCGCACGTGCGCAACTTAGAGGGAACATTGGTGCACGGTCGGACTTAACAAGATTAACACTTAAAAACAATTATTTGTTTGCTGAAAATTATAGCAAAGATGTGTCTGAGCTGAACTTTTCCTTAATAAATGCACGTAATGTTCAAATCAGCTGAATTAACAAAAATAGTTTCGCTACGTCGGTGCTGCGAAGCGTGCACGCGCAACGAGCGATACGCTTCATTTCTTTAATATTTAACAAGATTAACACCAAAAAATATATATATTTGTTTTCTGACATTATAGTAAAAGTGTTTCTGAGCTTAACTTTTCCTTAATAAATGCACGTAATCGTCAAATCAGTTGGATTTAAATTGTTTTGCTTTGACGGTCTTCCAAACGGTTGCGCGCGCTTCGAAAATAAATTGTAAATAACTCGAATTTTAGCTCAAACATCTCCTAAAGCTGTTAGGGACGTGAGACAAGAAGTATAAACCTACCTATGTAAAGGGTTTCACTCCCTCACCTCATCAAGGTGGTTCAGCAGATGAAACCAACAAACTGTTCTCTGGACATCATTCCATCAAAAATATTCAAACAGTCCTTTGATGTAATTGGTCCTTGTGTTTTGTCATTCATTAACAGCTGTCTAACTTCAGGTTATGTGCCATCTGCTTTCAAACACGCTGTGGTCAGGCCTCTTTTCAAAAAACCAGGCCTAGATCCTACAGCTCTCTCTAATTTCAGGCCAGTTTCCCATCTGTCATTTTTATCAAAGGTCCTAGAAAAGATTGTTTTTATTCAACTTCAATCTTTTCTAGAGCTCAACAACCTGTTTGGATAATTTCAGTCAGGTTTTCGAGCTCGTCACAATACTGAATCTGCACTGCTCAAAGTGCAGAATGACATTCTTCTGTCTCTGGATGCAAAAAACCCTGTTCTGCTGGTGTAGTGGGCATGACCATGTCCACTTTATTACACCTGTGTACTTTTGAACTGTTCCAGAGATGACCTTTACTGACCTCTCAGTAAAGCAAGACATTTACCACAAAATCATTCCATTAGTTGTAATCTGAGAATATAGTCACCAAAAGAGACTATTTCTATCTTCGATTTTATTCTAATGTAATCAAAAGGATAACTTTTGTCATTTTCATGATATATGTTATATGCTGTTATTCTTTAAATGTGAAACATCAATGTGTCATTTCTGCAAGTGAAAAGGTGTCAAAGTTCAGCTAAAATGTCAAACTGACTTACACTGAAATTGTTTTTGTCGAGTTTAAGCTAAAACTCTCATCTAGCGTCTGAAAGTCTCTCACTCAGATACTTTTCCTAAACAATTTCCTTCTCTGCGCTGAATTTCACCTTGAATAGTGATAACAAGTGGACCAATGAAAAAGAGACAAGTTTCTCTCCTCTCTAATTCTCTTTTAAGTTCTAACTTTTGCGGAAACGCTTCAGAGTTTGCTGAGGACCTCAATGCCCTGATGAGGTTCCCCAAAGGGCTGAATGACTACCAGTCACGCGCTAAGGACTCGTCATCCAGCTGGGACTGATAACATGCTGTTATGGGTCCACTTCGAACGAGCGTAAGCTCAAAAACTTTGTTTGTTCCTTCCTGGAATAAGTTATCTTGAGCCAAAGAAACCACGACTGCCACGGCTTCTGCCGATGAAAGCAAGTATCACCGACACCGACAAGGTAAACACGTGTGGAGTCCAGCTTGGACTTGCGGGACCGACGACTCGTCAGTTCAAGGCTGATCACAGCTCTTTACCAGAACCAAGGCGGACGTCTTAAGGTAAAGGAGCAGCTGTTTGCTTACTGGAGGTGTGATGATATCTTAGCTGGACGCGTATGGAAGAGTGTCATCTGGTTTCATAAATGCAAGATAAACTTCCTCTCTTAACCTCCCAATTCTTCTTAAATCTTTCCTCCTATCTCCTCTCCCTCAATTCTAAGCTGGAAACTATTTTAAGTTAAAGAGCCCTCAGACTAAATATGTTTAACATCCAATATTGAAGTCTGTTGTGTTAAATTTAAGTGTGCTGACGTATTAAATTGAAAGAAAGTGAAATCATATCAATCAAGTGTAATGGTGTTAATTTAGTGATTTATTTTAAATAAATGGTAGTGTCGCCTGGCATACCAACTAAGTTAACGTGTCCATTGTCACTCTATAGCTCTGTTTATTTATCCATCATAAAGATCACAGAAATATTGGGTAAACTGAAAAAGAAAAGAATCCGTGAAATTACTATTCAATCTGAATAAGTAAATTAATTAAGGTAAAGAGGTCAGTATTAATATTGACCTCCTCATAATCCTTTACACTGGTGATGTTAGACCTCTCAGCAGCTTTTGACACCGTCGACCATCAGGTACTAATCAACCGTTTGTCTGAGCAGGTTGGCCTCCAGGGAGCTGTGCTAGAGTGGTTCAGATCTTACCTGACTGAGAGAACTTTTTCTGTCATGATAGGTGATCTGTCCTCTTTATCAACCCCTCTGATCTCTCGCGTACCACAGGGATCCATTCTGGGACCAGTCCTCTTCTCTCTTTACATGCTGCCATTAGGATCAATCATTGCACGTCATAATCTGTCTTTTCATCTATATGCAGACGATTTACAAATCTATCTGCCAGTCACTCCCAACCCCTCACTCAGTTCAAACACTCTTGTCAACTGCTTAAATGACATTAAGCACTGGCTCTCTCAAAACTTCCTCCACCTAAACACAGATAAAACTGAATGCATTTTATTTGGTGCACCCGATGACACCAGCAACATCCTTCCCAGTCCCAGTGTTGGTTTTCCCCTCCCCCACTTCAACCCGGTGGTCAGAAATCTTGGAGTGCAGCTTGACTCCAACTTAAAGCTTGATAAACAGATCAGTTCTGTTGTCAAGACCAGCTTCTTTCAGCTCCGTCTGCTCTCTAAAGTAAAGTCACTCCTCAGCCGTGGTGATCTGGAGAAGGCCATCCATGCCTTTGTGACCTCCAGACTTGATTATTGTAATGCTTTGTATGTTGGTATTAATCAATCCTCCATCTCCCGTTTACAGCTTGTACAGAACTCTGCCGCGCGCTTTTTGACCAACACACGAAAATATGAACACATCACTCCTGTCCTGTCCTCTTTACACTGGCTCCCGGTTCAGTTCAGGATACAGTTCAAGCTGCTGCTGTTTGTTTTCAAAGCTCTGAATGGACTTGCACCTCTCTACATCTCAGAACTTTTGAAAGTCCATCAGCCCAGCAGAGCTTTACGATCTGCCAGTCAACACCTGCTGGAGGTGCCTCGCTCAAGGTACAAACAATGGGGAGACCGGTCCTTTTCTGTTGCCGGCCCAAAAGCCTGGAACAGTCTCCCCCTTGAGCTGCGTGCCACCTCTGATCTGACTCTGTTCAAAACCAGACTGAAGACCCACTTGTTCAAAAAAGCTTTCAGTGTGTAACTTTTATTACTTTGGTATTTTAGTATGTAGCATTTTTATTTCCATTGCCTCCTTTTATTGCTGTTGTTTTTTATTCTATTTTCACTGATTTATTGTACCAGTTTTTATATTTTCTGTCCTGTTAAAGCTAGGGTCTGCGATATTTGAACACTCTTGAACACTCTGGGACTTAGAAATATTTTCAGAGCAGAAAAGCATTCTGCTCCCTCCCCTCAGAGCCATATATGCCACAGTCCGTGCTCTGCAGCTGAACTTGGGATCTGCTCCGCCCCCTGCTGTGTGTCTGCTCAGAGCCGCTGCGATATTCTGTGTTTATGGTAATAAAACCTTCTAATAAAATAAAATAAAACCATGGAGCGCTAGTCCTACAACACAAAATCCAGCAGAAATCATCAGAGGTTCACGAAGCAACGTTTGGACATGATTTAATTCGCTCGTGACTTCCTCATGTCTCAGCGCTGGTCTGGAATGTGTGGAATGCTCCACCTCCTCCTGTCTCTGCGCTCCGAAGTTCTGTGTTTATATGATAATATAACTGTTTAAAAAATTTAATAAAACCATGAATCACTCATCTAACAACACAAAATCCAGCAGAAATCATCAGAGGTTCACGAAGCAACGTTGGACATGTTTTAATTCGCTCGTGAGTCGTGACAAATCCATTTCCTCATTCCTGTCAGTGCAGGATGAAGCGATCACTTGGCTTTTGGCAAAAAAACTAAATAAAAGTCCAGCTCTGGGATAAAGAAGGGATATTTAATACATTTTGTGTCACATAAAAAACAGTCCTGCATCGCTTTGCAATCCTTTGAATGAGAACGAGCTGCGGCTGGGACAGGTGGGGGCGTGGGTTGGGGCGTGACAAACAACTCTGTTTTTATTGGCTGTCAGTGTCCTGGTCACTCTGTGTTTTCAGTGTTTTTATAAATGCTGATAGAGAAGCAAGGGGACAATAGATTTTTTCAGAGATTACTTTGTCTAACATCAGTTTGTCAGTAGATAGTGACTGAGTGAAGAAATATGTTCAAAATATATTGTTTGAAAAGTTACAGACTACATTACAATCTTACATACCCTAGCTTTAAGCACCTTGGTCAATGCAAGGCATTGTAGGAAGGTGCTATACAAATAAAGTTTATTATTATTATTCAATATAAAGCTAATCAGTTGTAATTGTCCATCCAATAATTACTTTCTGTAAGTTTCATCAAAATATGTCTTGTGGTTCATGAGGTATTTTGCTAACAGTGAAACACTGAGCTAACAGTAGTTCAGACCTCCAGAGAGCAGGAGGCCGTGCTGCGACAGAGCGAGTCCGAGCAGAGGAGGCTTCTATTGGACACATGAGCTGGGAACAGTTGGTGGACCCTAGCGGCCGAAAGTGGTACTGCTCCATTTTTTTCGTCAGAATGAATGGAAACTGTCATATCTCGGCCAAAAATTGGTCTAAAAATATGGCAAAAAAATCCCTAAATATGTCGCTTCGCCCCATAAGTCGCAGGACATGAAAATTAGTTAAAAAAACTTGTGACTTATAGGTCAGAAAATACAGTACTTCCAATGATCCGTGTGTGTGTTTTCAAAAACTTCCAATGCACTGATATCCCCCCCCCCACCCAACCTCAAACCTTCAAGAATTTCATAGACTCATGAGAACCACGTATAAGAGTCAAAATTCAAAATGGAGCTGTCATTGTTCCTTTGTAATCTTTGTCAGCAAGGATAACAGGAAGTCCTCTGAGCACCAGTGTTTGAATATCAGTTGGCTCTGCAGTCTGTTGGGCAGTAAAATGACAAAAACATGTACAAATGATTGCATTACACAATGTGAAGTTCCCACACCTTTGTAAACATCAAAATCAAGGAATTTTGAAAGCACATTCCCTAAAATTTAAGAACACATGCATCATGGTTAATTAACGTACGGTACCGTTACAACATTGAGAAGAGCTAGCAGGCTGTACTGAAGTTCTCAAAGCTTTAGCGAAGTTCAGAAACTCACAGCCTTGTTTTTCCAACGTTTAATGTAAAATGTATTTAACATCTCAAGAAACTATGGGAAGCATGAAAATGAATAGTTACACTTGAATACATGAGCTGCTGACAACAATGCAAGTGCACAACAGGACCGACTTTGGTCTGTCAGGAAAGCTGTGTCAACATTTGGCCAACGTTCCCTCTTGGTTTGAAAAGTCTCAACAAGACGAGCACTATGTCAACCAATGCGCTCTTAGAATTCCTGTTGAACTCCACGTATACATGTACCTGCAAAATACAGAGAATGCTCCAATATTACATCTCAAAACTAACAATTAACCTGTAATGTTTTAACGCAACCATTTTTCTCTAATATAAACTCACAGTATTTGCACTTCCACTGCATCTTCTTCAATCACAGGAACCTGTGAAAAAAGAAAAAAAAGAAAAATTTTTTTTAGCACACTGTCCATGCTCATATGTCAGAGTTCAAGAAAATATGGTACTTTGAAATATTCTCGCCCTTTGAAATTTCTGTTCTCAGCCAGAATAATTAGTTTTTCTGTTACATGCTAATTAGTTAAAATTAATGCAGAATGAGTTAAGGTAGGTTTATACTTCTTGTCTTACATCTTTTACCCCCCACTGAATGAAAAAAGGTTGCGCAACTTGTGTCTGCACTCCCGCTGCGATCCCCCGGTGACAGCCGTCTTGTACATGGCCCCGTCAGAACTCCGAGACACGGACGATGCGGCTTGCAGCGTGTGATTGGTTCAAAGTTTTTGGGCGTATTTTGTTTGGATGTCCATATATGGTGTATGACACCGCTACACGCTACCCGCTACTCTGTTAGAAGCCGTTTTTTTTTTCTTTGACAGACATGGATAGTTTTGAAGAGAAACTCCTCTGTGTGCGCGCGCGCACACGCAAACCGTGCGTCTCTGCACTTTGCGCATTGCACCCAACACACACACACCAATACTTATATATTTAT
>JBBPBX010068323.1:7500-12500 GCA_038048925.1 Garcialebias charrua
AACACCATTGAAGTATCAAAACTATGGGCCTAAGTACATACTCACATGTTCTTAGACAGGGACTGCAAAGCCAGATATTTCTTCTTTTTGGTCAGATTTGTAAAGTTGGCCTTGCAAAAGTTTCCAAGATACACAGGCTATTTATTAGCCCAGTGTCTGGAATTTTGCACCAGGGATTTAACTAAAAGCTGTCTTTGGTATGACCTCATTGAAGGAACAACAAGCAAGTCAAAAAGAAAACAGAAATGTTTTTAAGCCAGCCAAAATCCTGAATTCTCTGTTAAACTGCAGAGCCATTGTAAATATACTCTGAACACACTGGGGGGGAAAAAGGTGTGACATTGTCTTTGGTTTCTTGGAATGTGTAAGTTGTCAGGATGGCCGAGCGGTCTAAGGCCCTGTTTACACGGACACTGTGTGGGGGAAACGGATGTTTTGGGTATGTTAATTAGGTGAAAAGTTTTGCGTTGACACTGTCAAATTCTGTGGATACGACTCTCTCCCCCTCCAACCCCCGTCCTCATGATTTCACTGTAGTTACCATGCTGGGCCTTTAGATGGCGCTGTGATTTTTGGAACCTTCACTACTACGCATGCGCTGCCTGAGGTAAACGTCAGCTGCCTGTCTGTTTTCCTCTCTGGCTAAAATCAGCTAACTACAAGTTGTTGTCAACAAGTTAACAACAAGTTAAAGCTGGAATTTGGACAAGAGTCAACAGATTTGAGTCAGTGGGACCCGCTTCATCTAACAAGCTGCACACTAGACGCTGAGACTGTGGACCAGAACCGCTGAGTGGACTGTGGACCAGAACCGGACTTTACTCCGTGATGCAGCTTACTTACAGCAGGTAAATCAACGTTCTTAATTGCTGGGTTTCAGATGACGTAGCAGTGACGTCACAGAATGCAGATGCGGGGCAAGAAGTAAACGCAGCCGTTTCCTTCTGTTGCTGATTCAGCATCAACATGCCTAAATTCTGTGCCGTTTACGGTTGTTGCAACCGCTCTAATCGAGAGATAGATAAAAGTTATTTTCGTGTTCCGAAAGTAGTATGCTACAAGGGGATTAATTTAAAAAAACTTACAGAAAAAAGACGACAAACGTGGATTACAACCTACGGCTAAAAACAGGAGGTGCAGAAACTGACGAGAGTCTGCAGCGACCACTTTGTTACAGGTAAGGGTCGTATCGTTTAAATCATATTTTCAGATATTTTATTGGACAGTAACTAGAAAGACAGGTAAGATATGTTATGCCCTAGCTTGTGTAGTGGTTCAACACTTGGTTGTTCCCAGAAAAAATCCGATTAGAATGCTAATGTTGTTAGCGGTTAGCTTAGTGCTAGGAAAGGCATTTACGTGTTTTACTTTAAAGTGGTGTCTTATATTTAGGTTGTCCGAGTGCAGCAGGTGATGTACATTCCCAAGACTGGGCCCCCACTGTTAACCTGGGGTACCAAAGAAGTAACGAGTGGCCACAAACAGAAGCATCCCTCCGGCGCAGGGAAAGAGCTAAGGCCTGGAAGCTTCTCTGCACTGAGGAGGCCAACAGTCTGGAAGATGAGCTCTGTGAAGAAAGCTTACCAGCCCCTGAAAACGAACGATTCAAAGGTAAAATAATAATAAATAAAAATACTATTTATTTATTTATAGAATTTCTGAACGTAATTTTTAATAATTAAATATTTGCAGATGCAGAATGCCAGACGGATCTAAGCATGGTTGACCTCACAAAGCTGGAGGATGCAGTGAAAGGCTACACAACTGAGATCTGCGACCTTAAGGAAAAAGTCTCAGTGACTAAATTTACTCCTGAAACCTTCCAGAACAACGATAAAACAAAGTTTTATACGGGACTGCCCAACTTTTTAGTTTTGATGCAAATTTTTCAGCTCTGTGAACCTTATACATCAGCATGTCATCACTGTCAGCACTCTCCAAATTTGAGCAATTTATTATGATACTTATGCATCTCAGATTACATCTGCAGCTTCAAGACCTTGCCTATAGATTTAATGTGTCAAAAGCCACTGTGTCTCGAATTTGTTTTAGAACGATTCATGTTCTCCATGAAAGATTACAATTCTTAATAGTGGCCTGAGCGACAAGTAATTCAATCAACTATATTTATATAAATATTTTAAGTTTAAATGATTATACATGTATTTATCATTTAAAGTAAATCAAAAGTAAATTAAATCACTAATACTGTTACAGACCATATTTGTACATGTTAATTGTTCATGAAGACAAAAAAAAAATTTACCCAATAAGGTTGAATATTTTTAATTTATTCAATGAACTCCATAACCAATCTTTGTGAATATTGGTCAGTTAAAATGACATGAGTTTTGCTATTGAAATAAAAACATTTTTCTGAAGTAGACTCATTTTGCAACATTTGTGACATATGACATTTGTATGTGCTGTTATTTAACATATTAGAACACCTTTGAAATTCACAAGCTAATCTCATATTGATTTAAATATATCATTTGATTTAACATACTTAACTTTTCAATTAAGATTATTGTAAATAAAAAACAGCTGTCATGACATGTAACAACATCACATGACCCTTCTGCAGAGTGCTTGCTACAGGTGTAGCTGAAACATGTTATGGTAGTGACAAATGTTTTTGGGGAAAAAAAGAGCAACTGTTTAAATTTGTATAAACTTTTCAAACTCCTTTCATCAACTACTCCAAATAACATTCTTGATTCTTAGATTGGTTAGTCACGTGTGGATTTCTGTCCCAGGATTTCAGGTAGGATGCAATGTGTAAAATAGTGCTGAATTTTGGGAACTGCTGTTTCCCACAGCTGGTCATCTGGCAGAATTCTTTCCACATAAATATCATTTTCACTCCATACTACAAAATCACAATATTGTACATCCACAATGTGAATCTGATCCTGGAGCTGATGGTAATAAGGATGGTTCCTATCCAGTTGTACAGAATCTCCAACCTTGACGAGACGACGAGACAAAAACCAGGCTGTCCAGCACACATCCTCAGACCGACTTCATGCTGTTTGCTCTGTGGGCACTGAAGGACAAGACAATGAAACTTAGACATAAAAAATAAATACGGTAGTCTCCAAAACATTTCAATATGATACGTTTTTAAAGATTGTGTTTCACTCATTTCACTATCCAACACCAATGTTAGAAAATGAGACTATATTTATGTCTCTGTCAACCAGGTGTGTTCCACAGGTAAGAATGTATTAATCTGGACTAAGTTTTAAAAGGTGATGGAAAGGTCACACATTTTTTAACTGGAAACAAGGCAACATCCCACAAACTGCAAGACCATCCCCAAAACTACGGCTACATGCTGTGAAATATGCAAACAACAAAGATTTGAGTAAAAAATTATAGTTGTAACATTCATACTGTGAGGTGCGCAAAGTCTGCAGTGCAGTACCCTAATGCATGCTCAATAATCCAGGTAGAAAAATCTAAAAAAGCTAAGTCTGCAGTGCAGTAGTCCAAACCTTTTGAGAAATAAATTTTACCTTGATTTCACACACCCTGGCTCCATGACAGTCACATGAAACGACTCCATCTGGTGAGGCTCCCATGTATGGCCACCTTGAGTTTAACCAGCTAGTATCTGAAGTTACAAAGAAGATACGATCACCTTGATGATACTGTATTATCAAAACAAAAAAAATCATAATATTTTCAGTACATTAACTTACCTTTTTAATGGAGTTACTGTAGATCTCTGACCTACAGTGTAGAAATGCATATGACTCAACGTTAACACATACAACTCCAGCACGAATTTGGCTTTACAGAAGCTAAATATATTATTTTTAAGTAGATCCACGCACATAGAAATAACAGGGGGCTAACTAAACTTGTTGTTAGCATTAGCGATAGCGTAGTTAGCATAGGCTAATTACTAAATAAATAATACATCTCACTACTCACCCGGGCAGAAACAAGTCGACAACCATTTAAAGCTTCTTTTGATCCTAAATGGTTAACCCAAAACTCGTCCTCGCCAGTTTATTTAGGGCTTTGGCATACTTGCTGTAATCCATTCTGCTGTGTTTTGAACTGGGGAAAATCACTTCCTGCCCCGCATCTGAATTTCGCGCCACTTCCGGGTCACGTGATTGCAACCCAGCAATATAATGTTTGCTTGTGTTTACTTTGATCACACAACAACTGAGTTTTTATTTATTTATTTATTTATTTCTGCCAGGTGGAGAAGCTGTCGCTCCAGCAGGCAGACGGTTCGGCGCGGTTCTGATGGGTCCAGATGAAAACACAGCAAGAGTCCAGTTCATTAACGTAGTTACAGTTCGGTTCACGTGTTTTAATAGTGTGTTCAGTTTAATTCTCAGTGTTTGTGTTTAAACTTTGGTGCTGAATAAATAAATAAATAAATAATAAACCTGGTGTCTTCATTTTCACAGCACGTTACGCACTGTTTAAAAAATGTAACGAGTCCAGATAGATACTGTAGTTCAGATAAATTTACATCTCCCACGCCAACATAAATACTGTTTATTATTGTTAAACTGTTATATTTTGCAACGTGACACGTGAAATGTCAGACTGTCCACGCGCATGCGGGCTGCGCGCATGTGGTTGACACAAAAGCTCCACGGGAGATGTTTACATTATCAGCGGGGGGTCAGCGAAAAAGTTCCACCTTGAGAGCAGGATCAGGAAAGTATCGGTGTCATCGAGGGGGGCCAGCAGCGTCGTGTAGGCGATAAGCAAAGTCGCAAAGAGAAAGTAGCGGTTACACTCAAAATACGCGCCGTGTAAACTGGCCCTAAGGCGCCAGACTCAAGACTTGCTTCCTTGCCTGGTTCAGGGCTTTCTGGTCTCCATATGGAAGCGTGGGTTCAAATCCCACTCCTGACAATGACCAATTTTTCAATTTCTTATACAACAGAACTGACCATGGCATATGTGATTTCAAGCTAAAGTGGAGTCTGATGTAGAAGAAATTTATATTAGGATTTTTGTAACAC
>JBBPBX010068324.1:0-19159 GCA_038048925.1 Garcialebias charrua
CTGGAAAACCCACCCAAAACCTGAGGATGGGGCGGCGTCCGTGAAGAACTGCAGAGAATCCGCAGACTGCACGACGTCGTCATAAAAGAAAGAGATGCCGTTCCAATCCGACAGCAGCTTGGCCCAGAAAGCCAGATCGGAACGACAGCCCTCGTCCAGAGAGACGCGATCCCCCAAGGCAGGGACCGATCTAGCCAGATCGAGCAGGCGAGATATGAAAGAGCGGCCCTGGGGAATTATGCGGATAGCAAAATTAAGGTAGCCCAGCAACGAGAGAAGCTGGCGTTTCGTAATGGACACGGCAGAGGCATAAGCTCGAGAAAACTCCCGGATACGGGCGAGCTTATCCTCAGGAAGGGAAGCTACCATCAGCTCGGAGTCAAGCGTGATCCCCAAAAACTCCAAACGGGTAGACGGGCCCACCGTCTTCTCGTCTGACAAGGGGATGCCCACGCGGCGAAAGAGCCGACGGAGCGTGGCGAGAGAGGGCCCTGGGGACGGAGAAGGCGGGTCCACAAGAAGAAAGTCGTCCAGCAGATGCAGGACGGCCGGGATCCTATGGACGTTTAGGAGGATCCAACAAAGAGCCTCCGAAAGGTTGTCAAACAGGCTAGGGCTGCTACGGCAGCCGAAGGTGAGCCTTACGGAGAAATAAAAGGAGCCGTCCCATTTGACCCCAAGAAGGTGCCACTGAGAGGGATGGACAGGCAAGACCTTAAAGGCGTCGGAGATATCCGCCTTGGCCAGCCATGCCCCCCTGCCAGCGGTCTTAATCAGGGAGATGGCGTGGTCAACAGAGGCGTAAGAAAGAGAAAAGGGGGGGTTAGGAATAAGGGAGTTGATGCTGGGATGGGGACCAGAACGAGGGGCGGACAGATCGATAATTAAACGTTTCTTAAGAGTAAACTTACGAGTGGCCACGCCCAACGGACTGACTCGAAAGGGGGAAAAGGGGGGAGACACAAAGGGGCCGATCATAAAGCCCTTAGACACCTCCTTGCGGAGGAGCAGGGCCACTACGTCTGGTTCGGCGAGCGCCGAACGCAGGTTGGGACAAACCAAGGAGGCAGAAGGAGGGCAGGAAACCCCGATGAAAAAACCCTGGGAAAGACCGGTGAGGAGAAAATCAACGAATGAACGATCGGGGTGAGACAGAAGCAGCGAGGCCAACTCAGGAACCAAAACAGGGGTGGACAGAAAACGGGAAATCAGCGGCTGGACCCGGGGAGGGCCTTCGGGGGACCCAACCGGCGAGGGCAGACGGACCTCGGGTGTGCGTCCCTGCAGATGCTACACACATGGAGGAAGTTGCAGTTAGGGAAAGAGCAGACGGCACGGTTAAAATTGTTGCAAATAGGCATGTTATTGAATACCTCCACCCGACGACCGCGGCGGTCCGTACGCAGGCCGCCAACGGAACCCCCAACAGAACCCCCAACAGAACCCCCAACAGAACCCCCAACAGAACCCCCAACAGAACGGGGCGCCAGCAGGGAGGGCAGAGGAGGCAGGGCAAACGGGACAGAGGGGCAGAGGGAACTGCGATGGCCGACAGCAGAGCAGGAGTGGCAGGGGGCTGCGTGGGTCAGCATGACAAGGAGGTCAGTGTCCAGGACCGACCAGTCAAGACGCATCCCTGATCGGGACAGGATGGCAGCAGCCTTGGTGGAAAAGGCGTTATGGTAACGGTAGAACAGGGACCTGCCGTACGAGAGGCTGAGATCTACCACCAAGGCGAGGTAGGCGTCCAGCTCAACCCTACGCTCGGGGTAGACCGAGCAAAGAACATCCCGGAAAACCCCAAAGGCCGCCACAAACTCGCCGACGGACAGGTCCCTGGACAGGCGGGGATCGGCGGAGCGGAAGACCGCAGTGAACTCTGAGGAGGAGGCCACCTGATGATCGACTGGGGGGGAGGGGAGCAGCAGGGAAACCAGATTAACGTGCTGCCCCTGCAGGATCTTAGCACGGAGCCTCGGGGAAATTGAAGCATGTGCCGGCATGTACGGCTGGCCTAAAGAGGGAGAGCATGAAGAAAAACAATTAAAGTCAGGACAGCACCAGGCAGCTCACGAGTACAGCCACCTCGAACACCAACCGCACAGAACACCCACAGTGCAAGCATTACCAACGTGACACCATCCAAACAGGTAAAACGATGCCAGGGCAACAGAATTTAAACAGATTAAACGTACCAAAGTCACTCAACAGGTCAAACGACGCCAGTGCGACAGAAATTAAACAGATTAAACATAAACAGATTAAACATCACTAAAGCTACACAAGGCGAAGGTTTGTGTAAAACAAACCAGCAAGACATGAAGAAACGATGGTGGAACAACAGCGCCATCTGCCTGGCAAGTTAACACAACGCAGTCGTAGTACCACCGCCCGCGCACCAGACGGCGCTGCAGAACGGGCGAAAATCAACGAAGAAGAGCCGACCTAGCATTAGCAGCAGAGCTAGGAGCGGCGCAAGTCAGCGAACTGACCATAAAAGACAAAAATGAGGCACGTCGAGGCAAAGCAGAACGACTGTGGACAAGTAACGATACGTCTTACCCAGTGGAGGAGCGGAGCGGGCCTCGGCGAGAGTGAACGCCACGGGACCAGGCAGGGGAGCTGACTGACCCGGCAACGATGCTGGAGCAGAGGGCTGACGCTGAGCGGACAGAGCCGAGACTGACCGGACGAGCTCGTTGAGCGAGGCGAGCAGCTCAGAGGACAGATGGACCTGCGAAGGCCGATCGGAACGCCGGCCGGGGAGCGGGGAGAGAGGCGGAGAGGAGGCCGGGGCACGGGCGGCCGGCGCAGGAGGAATGTAGCGGCTCGTGGAGGGGACCGGCTCTGGGTCCGGAGCGGGGGCACCGGAGGAACGGGGACGGCCCCTGCTGCGTTTGGCGGGAGGTGGAGACCGCTTCCTGGTACGCTTCCCGGACACGGGCGTCAGCTGCCGCAAAGAAGGCGAAGAGTCGCCGGATGGAACCAGCTCGGCGAGGGACTCCAGCTGGGCAGAGGTGAGACCGGACGCCGGGCAGATGCCCCTAGACTGCAGGTATGCAGACGGGGAGTAGGAAACGGGGCGCGAGGCGCGCCGAGAGCTCCGACGGGTGGGAGCAGGGGAAGGAGGACCAGCGGTGGCCGGGATGAGGACCGGGGAGTCCCCGGAGGCGCAGGAATCGACGTCAGACATGGCGAGTTCGAAAGTTGAAATAGAACGAGGGCGAAGGTGAAATTGAAAACACGAGACGAGAGCTAGACGAGCAGAACACGACTAGACTAGTAACGGGCAAACAGGAAGAGCTGAGGAAAGGGCGCCTTATATCCAGGTGGACAGTTGATTAGTGATTCGATGCAGCTGTATCCAGGTGGACAGTTGATGAGTGATTCGATGCCGCTGTGAGTCCTGCCATTGTTGAATTTGCGTCTTCGACTCCATTACTGTTTTTACTTTTACTTATTGTTGGATGTAACTGGGACCCTGTGTACATAATCTTGTTTCATCACATGTACAACGTGTGGTGCAAATGGCAATAAAGATTCTCTGACTCTGACTCTCTGATTATAAATTGAATTCATTATTATTATTATTATTATTATTATTTAGGGCTTTTTTAATTATGCTAAATATGAAAGGGTGGGTTTTGGCACCTTTCTCTTCCATATAAATAATAAAATATTGGGCATGGACAATATTAATTTTTCCTGGTAGTCAAGAGAATTCATTCATTCATTCAACCTTTATTTAAACAGGCTAGCCTCGTTGAGTCACGGGGACTCATTTACAAGAGGGACCTGTCTCACTCACACCAAACAACCATCCACTCTCTCACTCACACCTAGGGTCAATTTAGTCACCAATCAGCCTAACATGCATGTTTTTTTTGGTCTGTGGGAGGAAACTGGAGTACCCGGAGGAAACCCACGCATGCACGGGGAGAACATGCAAACTCCACCCAGAAAGGCCCCCGGACCGGGATTTGAACCGGCAACCTTCTCACTGAGAGGCAGCAGCTCTACCAGTTGTGCCACCGTGCTGCCCAAATAGGAATGGCTATTAGTCAGCTTTCTAATTATTTAACATATAACAATATATGTGTACATTTAATAGCAACAATTCAAATTCACATTCACTTGTAAAGATGTAGACTACTGTAGGTCTCCTCACTTTTTCATAATACAGAACTACTATGATGAAAAACATTTTTAAAACCTTCATCATGCATTTGCTGGTAGCTTTTCTCACCTCTGTAGCTGACTGTCCTCTGACGTTCACCAGAGTCCAGTGTGCAGCGTTTCTTGGCCATCTGGGATACACTGTGTTCTCCACAAAGAGTCTCTAAACAGGACATGAGAACAGTGTTCATCTTTAGTCACCAGGTAAAATAACAAGAAATGTGAAGTACCAGTAGTTCAATCATAAGACATTAACATAATATCAGTAATATTAAGTATCTAATCTCATTTTAACTTTTTTAATACAACAGAAATAATAATATCCGGGTTATTTCAATTTCATTCATTCATTCAAGTTTATTTGAACAAGGACAGCACAATAAAAATGTTACATGCTAAAAATGAAGCACTCTTGTCAATTGCATCCCATCCACAGTGATCTTTATAATATTAAAATTAAATATATTTGAGGGTCTTGCATGGGAGCAAGACCCTCAACCCCTCTCACAGCTCAGCGCAAACCCCTCGGGCGATTCAGGGCCATTGTTCGAGTTGTCATTGCAGTGTCAAGGTAGCATTAGAACATAAACACTCGCAAGCTTGACTTTGTGTATAAATCAAACAAACTTTAAACTTTTTTGTTTGTTTTTTGAATGAGGTTCCTGACCAGGAAATGGCAAAGAGCAATTAGAAGATTTCCTTTATCTGGGAAGACTAATGGACATGTTCCTTGCCAGTTCTGTTTATTGGACTTTTAGAAATCATTTTACTGTGTATGAAGGAGTCAGTATTTTTATTGCCATGTCTTTAGCAGGATTTAAAGCTGAAGTTTTAAAACCCTTTTAAACCGAAGGTATCGTCGGCGATACGTTTTCACAAGCTATTTTTACATTGCCGTAACTCTGCAACCGTTTGCGCTATCAGAAAAATTTAAACGGCGTTTGAAAGAAAAAAGAGTGCGCTTTTAGGCCGTTTTTGCTGGTATTACTCTCTCCCGGCTGCAAGCGCTGGGGAAAGCGAGGCTTTTGTCTTCAGCAGAACGGAATGCAGCGTGAGCAGGCAAACATGAGCAGCAGAGCAGAGATTCAGCAGAAACTATGTCAAACTAATGTTTTTCAAGGAATAAAGACAATAAGGAGATTCCTAGATGATTTGGAGAAGTTTCTTTTTGTTCTTCTGAAGAAAAAGCTGAAAAACATTTGATCTAATACCAGAAAGTTCATTCTCAATAGTCCAGGTATCAAATCCGCTCATTCTCAATCAGTTCATCTGGACTGATTGTCCAGTCCAGATGAACTGATTGAGAATGAGCGGATTTGATCTAATAACTTTTTGAATTTTATTTCTGAATGAATGAGGCTCGCTTGTTACTTGTGGATAATAGTTTTTACTGGGTACCCATAATAGGATGTATTTATAGTTTTATTTTATATTTTATGTCTTTTTTAGAATAGTTTATCAAGTCTATAAGATATAAAAAACATGCTTGTTAGGCTGATTGGTGACTCTAAATTGACCCTAGGCGTGAGTGTGAGAGTGGATGGTTGTTTGGTGTGAGTGAGACAGGTCCCTCTTGTAAATGAGTCCCCGTGACTCAACGAGGCTAGCCTGTATAAAAAAAGGTTGAATGAATGAATGAATGAAAAGATGATGACCAGAGATTCCAGGAAGAGCTGGCAGCACACCTCCTAGGTGTTCCTCTTCGAAATGAGCCACAAAAAGGAACCTGTAGACCATCTCCAGCCCCATGCAGCAACGATCAGGCAATGCGTCTCAGAGAGCAAGCATGGGAAGGCGGCGCTGCAAGCACTGAATAAGAAAAGCACAGCCTGGAGGTGTGAGGCCTGTGATGTGGGCTTGTGCCTCAGCTGGAGAGAAACTGCTTCAGGGAATACAAACAAAGGCTCAGGACAATAATAAGAAATGGGGGAGGGGAAAAATCGCCTGTAAATAGTTAGAATTGTTAGTCTGTTTCTTGTTTGTAAAAATATGTGGGAATAAAAAAAACATTGTAAATGTGTTCTATAGTGTTGAAATTGTTAATTTGTGATGCAAAATCTGTACTTCATGTTCAAATGCAGATTTTTATTTGCATAAAATCACTAAAATATATTTTCGTTTTTTGTTTTTTAGTGATATTAAACAGTTTTAATAGTGGTTTAGTATCAAGTATAATGTAAAACAATGCCAGATATTGAAAGTTCTACATATTCTGGAAAAATGTGCTGAAGCACTGGGCCATAGGACATTTTCTTCCTATTTTTTTTTATTCAACCTTTATTTATACAGGCTAGCCTCGTTGAGTCACGGGGACTCATTTACAAGAGGGACCTGTCTCACTCACACCAAACAACCATCCACTCTCACACTCACACCTAGGGTCAATTTAGAGTCACCAATCAGCCTAACATGCATGTTTTTTGGTCTGTGGGAGGAAACCGGAGTACCCGGAGGAAACCCACGCATGCACGGGGAGAACATGCAAACTCCACCCAGAAAGGCACCGGACCGGGATTTGAACCGGCAACCTTCTCGCTGAGAGGCAGCAGCTCTACCAGTTGTGCCACCGTGCTTCCTATTTTCTAGTGAAAAACAAGTAAAAAATGCCAGGCGGAAATTTGAGGCCTAAAGCCCGAGATATACTGAAGCGTCCTCCGTATACGCGCGTATACGCGCATATTTTGTGCGTATGTATTTGCTGCTATACTTCAGGTTGAGAGGTTCCGGCTAGAAATAGTCGGACTCACCTCAACGCATGGCTCTGGCTCTGGAACCAGTTTCCTTGAGAGGGGTTGGACACTCTTCCACTCTGGAGTTGCCCCTGGTGAGAGGCGCCGAGCAGGAGTGGGCATACTTGTTGCCCCCCATCTTGGTGCCTGTACGTTGGGGTTCACCCCGGTGAACGAGAGGGTAGCCTCCCTTCGCCTACGTGTGGGGGGACGGGCTCTGACTGTTGTTTGTGCCTATGCGCCGAACGGCAGCGCAGATTACCCACCCTTTTTGGAGTCCTTGGAGGGGGTATTGGAGGGTGCGCCTCCTGGGGACTCCCTTGTTCTGCTGGGGGACTTCAACGCTCACGTGGGCAATGACAGTGAGACCTGGAGGGGTGTGGTTGGGAGGAACGGCCCCCCTGATCTGAACCCGAGTGGTGTTCTGTTGTTGGACTTCTGTGCTCGTCATGGATTGTCCATAACGAACACCATGTTCAGGCATAAGGGTGTCCATATGTGCTCTTGGCACCAGGACACCCTAGGTCGTAGTTCAATGATCGACTTTGTTGTCGTCTCATCTGATCTGCGGCCGCATGTCCTGGACACTCGGGTGAAGAGAGGGGCGGAGCTGTCAACTGACCACTACCTGGTGGTGAGTTGGCTCCGATGGTGGGGGAGGATGCCGGTCAGACCTGGCAGACCCAAACGTATTGTGAGGGTCTGCTGGGAACGTCTGGCAGAGTCTCCCGTAAGACGGAGCTTTAACTCCCACCTCCGGGAGAGCTTTGAACACGTTCCGAGGGAGGCGGGGGACATTGAGCCCGAGTGGGCCATGTTTCGCGCCTCTATTGTCGAGGCAGCTTATCGGAGTTGTGGCCGCAAGGTTGTTGGTGCCTGTCGTGGTGGCAACCCTCGAACCCGGTGGTGGACACCGGCGGTGAGGGATGCTGTCAAGCTGAAGAAGGAGTCCTATTGGGCCTTTTTGGCCTGTGGGACCCCGGAAGCAGCAGATAGGTACCGGCAGTCCAAGCGGCATGCGGCTCGGGTGGTTGCTGAGGCAAAAACTCGGGCGTGGGAGGAGTTCGGAGAGGCCATGGAGAATGACTTCCGTACGGCTTCGAGGCGATTCTGGTCCACCATCCGGCGTCTCAGGGGGGGAAAGCGGTACGCGACCAACACCATTTATGGTGGGGATGGCGTGCTGTTGACCTCAACTCGGGATGTTGTGAGTCGGTGGGCGGAATACTTCGAAGACCTCCTCAATCCTACTGGCACGTCTTCCACTGAGGAAGCGGAGCCTGGGGACTTTGGATCGGGCTCTCCAATCTCTGGTGCGGAGGTCGCCGAGGTGGTTAAAAAGCTCCGCGGTGGCAAGGCTCCGGGGGTGGATGAGATTCGTCCTGAGTTCCTTAGGGCTCTGGATGTTGTGGGGTTGTGTTGGCTTACGCGACTCTGCAATATCGCGTGGACATCGGGGGCAGTTCCCTTGGATTGGCAGACTGGGGTGGTGGTTCCCCTATTCAAAAAGGGGGACCGTAGGGTGTGTTCCAACTATAGAGGGATCACACTCTTAAGCCTCCCTGGTAAGGTCTATTCAGGGGTTCTGGAGAGGAGGGTCCGTCGGATAGTCGAACCTCGGATTCAGGAGGAGCAGTGTGGTTTTCGTCCTGGTCGTGGAACACTAGACCAGCTCTACACCCTCAACAGGGTCCTGGAGGGTGCGTGGGAGTTTGCCCAACCAGTTTACATGTGCTTTGTAGACTTGGAAAAGGCATTCGACCGCGTCCCTCGGGGGGTTCTGTGGCGGGTACTCCGGGAGTATGGGGTACCAGGCCCATTGATATGGGCTGTTAGGTCCCTGTACGACCGGTGTCAGAGCTTGGTCCGCATTGCCGGCAGTAAGTCAGGCTCGTTTCCGGTGAGAGTTGGACTCCGCCAAGGTTGCCCTTTGTCACCGATTCTGTTTATAACTTTTATGGACAGAATTTCTAGGCGCAGCCAAGGTGTTGAGAGGATCCGTTTTGGTGGCCTTAGAATCGCTTCTCTGTTTTTTGCAGATGATGTGGTCCTATTGGCTTCATCAGCTCGTGATCTACAGCTTTCACTGGAGCGGTTTGCAGCTGAATGCGATGCGGCCGGGATGAGGATCAGTTCCTCCAAATCCGAGGCCATGGTCTTGAGCCGGAAAAGGGTAGCGTGCCCTCTCCGGGTCGGGGAGGAGGTCCTGCCCCAAGTGGAGGAGTTTAAGTATCTCGGGATCTTGTTCACGAATGAGGGAAAACTGGAGCGTGAGATCGATAGGCGGATAGGTGCAGCGTCCGCAGTGAAGCGGGCGCTGTACCGGTCTGTCGTGGTGAAGAGAGAGCTGAGTCAAAAGGCAAAGCTCTCAATTTACCGATCGATCTACGTTCCCACCCTCATCTATGGTCATGAGCTTTGGGTTATGACCGAAAGAACAAGATCTCGGATACAAGCGGCTGAAATGAGTTTTCTCCGCAGGGTGGCTGGACTCTCCCTTAGAGATAGGGTGAGAAGCTCAGTCATCCGGGAGGGACTCGGAGTAGAGCCGCTGCTTCTCCACATCGAGAGGAGCCAGTTGAGGTGGCTCGGGCATCTGGTTAGGATGCCTCCTGGACGCCTCCCTGGTGAGGTGTTCCGGGCATGTCCCACCGGGAGGAGACCCAGAGGAAGACCCAGGATACGCTGGAGGGACTATGTTTCTCGGCTGGCCTGGGAACGCCTTGGGATTCCCCCAGAGGAGCTGCTCCAAGTGGCTGGGGAGAGGGAAGTCTGGGCCTCCCTACTTAGGCTGCTACCCCCGCGACCCGACCCCGGATAAGCGGAAGAAAATGGATGGATGGATGTTCTGAGAGGCGGACTCTTGTGTTAGCATTCGTTTTTATTTCTGTTTATTTTGTTTGCGTTATAAATAGCTTCGAAACCACTCGGTGTATATTATTTCTGCTTACAGAGTGTAATTATAAGGCTTTAATGTACTTAACTAGGTCCTGGATGAATCATTTGAGATAAAATTCGATTTTTTATTCGTGTTCTGAGAGGCGGACTCCTGTTAGCATTCGTTTTTATTTCCGTGTACCGGTATATTTTAGCAAATAGCTAATAAACCACTCAGCTAATAAACCACTAACCCTTGTGCTATAATGTCAGCTATAATTTTTAGCAAACAAATAATTGTTTTTACCGTGTTAATCTTCTTAAAAGCCTTTATGTGCGCTCCTGTGGCAGACATTAGCAGCAGAGCAAAGCACTCGGTCCATATTGCCGGGTTGTCTCAGCGGTGACGCGTTACGTCGGCGATGACGTAGGTGCGACCTATACACCAGTGCAATCTATTTATGGATTTTTCTAATTTATTGATAATAATTGGACAGTGCGACCTATACAATGGTGCGGCCTATAGACCAGAAAATACGGTATCAGCCATGTTTACTTTAGTAAAAGCTACATCAGCTAAGCTAATCTGTGCCACTTTAAAGATCGTTGTATTGCTACTTCAGCTTCACTGATGAGCTTGTTAGTAAAGATGGCTGATATTTCTCACATTACTACATTATTTATTTAGCCTATGACTGCCTTTCATACTTAAATTAGTGTTAACAAAATAAATTATTTGTAAGTATTGCTCAGTCATAGTATTTAACGTTTTACAGTAAATGTCACCAATATTATTTATTTTCCACTATGATCTGCCTTTGTTAATAAAGTTAGTGGTGAAAAGTTACAATTTGGCAACTCCTTTTAATCCATTGGTTAAATATTGTTTTAAACCCTGAAATCATTTTGTTTTCTCCCTTTGTGTTGTATTTCTGTGTAAGGTACTGAGTCCCAGGAGATGGATGAATCTGGAGGAATGAAAGATGGATGAATCTGCTTTTCAAGTACATTTGGTGTTGCTGTGAAAACATGCATTACTAAATGTACGTGTGCTTACCTTTAGTTTGAATAAAACAGTTTCACCAAGTTTCACCTTGTTTATTTCAATAATTAAGATACATTGTTTAATGTCCAATAATGAGAAGTTCTACTACACATAAATAAAATCTAGTTGTAGTGATTTGGCAACTTACCAGTTTAGTGTTTTATTGACATGTACAAAACATAAAAACACGCATGTTGCTGTATAGTTCCTCATGCAGGAGACTGATAAAGTTCAGAATAAAAGCTATAATTATTAATTATAAACAATTAAAACTGAATGCAATATGAGAACTGTGGGTGATTTTATGTATTTTAATGAAAATTATTTGGCTACAGAATAAATACCAGATCAAAACACTCTTCAACAAGGAATGATGGATCCGAGCGCAGTTTCTGATTTTAAACAAATGAACCAATTCCTCGTCATGTGGGACCTCCCGACTGGAGCAGCCAACCCCTCCGGAATCCAAGACTGGACCCAGGCGTAGGATCTGAGACTGGACCTGGGTCTACGAGCTTTTCACTCATCTGTACCTTAAAAAAAAAAAAAAAGTAAACATTGTCATTTTTTGCATCACAAAGTTTAAAATAAGCAAAGGTGGGCGCCAGACCGCTAGGGAGCGCTAAAGCGCTAATCCGTTTATAGCGGACCTAAACAATTTGTCAGCGTTACAGCGGATTGACTAACTTTTATAATTCATAAGCGAATTTGTGCCATTTTTATTTAAAATGCAGTACCGCTAATAACTAATTATCTATCAGTAAAAACGAAATGGGGGTGCGTTATTTTGTCTTCGGCGTGCTGGCTCTCATAGCTGCTTGTTTACTTTTTCCCCCTTGGTGAGGGAGGGTGGAGGGAGCAGAGAGGAGGGAGGGAGCAGAGGGGAGGGAGGGGTGAAAGAATAAGGATGATGCTGATTGGCTAAGTAGAGTGTCAGGTAGAGGTCAGCCAATCAGAGGTTTTGTTGTTCAGTTCACTCTCAAACCACAAGGCAGCTTCCAAATCTGAAAAGTGAGCAGAAGTCCTGCAGCAGTGGCGAGTCTGGAGGGAAAGTTGGCGTTTTCAAAGTGGAAATACAGAAACTACTTTACTCTCCTTGAGGTAAAAGGCAAGAACGTGCATGTGAAGTGTACATTATGTCCCGGAGCGAAGTGTTAGTCTACGTCCGTCGTAATCTGATCTGATGAAGCATCTCTGCTTAGATAATTCAGATTTTTCAGTACTGTTTTAAAAGTACTTCATATTGTTAAAATGGTTCTTTTGTTTTTAAGAAAATACTTGAAGAACCAGTTGTGTGAGGGTTTGATTTTATTTTACACTACAAAGCACTTATTTTAACTGTTTACTTTTATTTCTAAGAAAACACTTAACAGTACAGTGTGTACTGAAAACACAATTGCTATATTATTTTGTTAACCTGTATTTTGTAATGAAGAAAAAACTTGAAGTATGGTATGTCAACCAGTCATGTTCTGTTGAGGTGATGTAAGCATTTCTACTTTAAATTTGTAGATATATCTAAACTTAAACCAACCAAACAAACAATAGTTACTTTCCCTGGTAACTAATTACTTTTATAGGTGAGTAATTCAGTTACTAACTCAGTTACTTTTTGGAAGAAGTAACTAGTAACTATAATTCATTACTTTTTTAAAGTAACATTCCCAACACTGGACAAGACATGATTGGTCAAGTTAGCAGCCAGTGTGTTTCTCTGCAGCCTTGTTGCTTGTTTCGAAGAGAGAGTCAGACGAATAGTTTTAACATGGAGGGTGAACAACTTATTATGGATTTTTCTCAGCGGCCTGTGGATGAACCACGTGTGGAAGAAGGATCTTCATCGGCTGTGGCTGAGATAGTCACCGAAGAGAGCGTAGAGTCTCACCCGTGGCCCCACCTGAAGGACTATTTCATTTTTGACTCGAAAGATAAGTTGAATGAAAATTCTATGTACTTTCAGTGTGTCCTGTGCCAACCAAAAAAAAAAGATAATCAAAGGACAATTGAGGAGTCTTCAATTTGAAGTTGCATGTCAAATATAAAAACCGGTACAATAAATCACTGAAAATAGAATAAAAGCAACAGAAAAAGGAGGCAATGGAAATAAAAATGCTACATACTAAAATACAAAAGTAATAAAAGTTACACACTGAAAGCTTTTATGAACATCATAAATGATTCTGCAGTGTTAATTGAATTAACACTGCAGAAATTATTTAAAAATAAAATTAAATACAGGTTGAATGAATGAAAATAAATTATTTAAAGCTGTTATGCTGATGAAGACAGACATCTAGTGGTCAAATGGAGCAACACAGCATGGCAAGGTTTGGTTCCGTGCTTTGCTTTCGTCATGTGACCATAATGCATTGCAACGCTTCAGTTTTCCAGTAAAAAGTTAAAATAACTTTATCGATGCATTTTTAATGAAAAATCTACAATAAACAAAAGAAAAAGACAAAGAAGCAGTCGAAAAAGCAATCCTCAACACATTAAACAACTTTTAAAAATTTGGACCATGAGCGAAAGGTGTATTGTAGGAGATGACATCCCGAGCGAATCGGGGTAAGAAGTAAGATAAAGTTAAATAACAGTTCATGCACTGCTAGTTGGCAGTCTAGTGCAAATATTGCATAACTTGCTGGCTACCAAATGTTGAATTTAAACATCGGTTAAGAATTAGCTTCCCCTAATTTTCATAAGGAATAGTGCTTTTGAAATTGCGGACCTAAATAAATTAAGAAGTGCTTTAGAAATAGCGTAGCCTGGCCCTCGCCTTCCTGCACAGCTCCGCTCAATTCTCATTTCCCTTCACTTCACAGTCTGGGACTTCCCCCATCCACAAGTGGGACTTCCCCCATCCACAAGGATTTCTCCGGTAGATTTTTGTTCGGACCAATCAGAGAACAGAAGGGGCGGAGTTTTGAATGACGTCGATTTCATGCGCAGTTATCTATCTGTAGTTTTTTTTAACAATGGCGGAAGAAGTGAAGGAAGCTATTCGGTCTGTGTTGAGAAGCCTTCCAAATATTGAAATGTTAAAGTCGGAGCAAGAAGAATGTTTATTAAATTTTATTGCTGGCAAAGACGTCGTGGCCCTACTCCCCACGGGATTTGGCAAAAGTCTAATTTTCCAGTTGGCTCCGTTAATATCGAAGGAGGTGGCTAGGCTAAATGCTAAAGAAGCAAACCCCATCGTGATCGTCGTTTCACCTCTTCTTGCCCTAATGGAGGATCAAATCAAGGAGGCACAGAAATTAGGAGTAATGCTGCGTTCCAGTTGCCTCGGAGGTCGAAATTATCAACCTGGAATGACGTCATCACCGAGTTAAATGCGTTCCAGTTAGCTTGTCGGCACGATGATGAAAACAAGATGGACGCCCGCTACAAAACTGTTGTTGTTCTTGCTTTGTTGGATTATAAAAAGGTTTCCAGACCAGCAGCGAAGTTGAAAAGCAATTCTGAGGCTCTTGAAATGTTAACCAGGTATGTTGTTTTAACCAGTAGTTTTTATTTATTTATAAATAAGCTTATTTTTGTTAATTATGGTCTTGAGGCTCTTACATCTACTTTATAGTTTTAATTCGATCTCTTTTAGGATTATAGCAGCAGTACAGAAGTTATCATTAGATAAATAAAGTCAGAAAGTGCTGAACATTGTTTTTCTTTTCTTTTTACTACCTCAATCCATTAGCAGACGTTTTTACGGTTTATTGTTAAAATTGTTATTAAACTTCAATCAATCAAAACTTTATTTCAGACTCATATGGTCCATAGTAACAAAACAATTTAATTTCTTTGTATTTTAGGATGCTGCTGATACACACAAACCTACGGACACATGGAATAATCATGAAGACTATGGGAGGTGATGCTGAACATGGATGACAACACGTTTGTGCGTCATTTCAGAGTCAACAAGACCCAGTTCACATCTGTAATGATGCAGCTGCAGGAGAAAGGCATAAGGAAGGAGCACTGTCAAGGTGCAGCACCAGTCCCTGTAGAAAAGAAGGTCCTGATGTTCCTGTGGTACATGGCCAACCAGAACAGCTTCAGGGAGATGTCTGACAAATTTGATGTCTCGCAGTCCTCAGCACACAGGATCATCATGGAAGTACTGAAGGCCATTTTGCACAATGGGACACACCTTCATCCCCTGGCCTAACGAATTGATGTTGTGGTGATGATTGTCATCATGGCAGCCTGCCTTCTGCATAACCTCTGCATTGGGGCTTCACCAGTGTGTCAGGATCACCCAAACGGCTGTCCAAGGCAGGATGAAAATGACTAAATTACTCGTTACTGTGATGTGTGGATGCTGTACTTGTATTAGCTTGTCAAAAAATGTTCTAGTGTTGTTATAGTGCTGTTTTGATTAAATGTGTTTATCTGACATGCCACTCTCTCGCTGTCATTTATATCTGTGTGGATAAACCACGCCAAAAACATAAGCTGGTATAGGTAAACACATTTTACAGCTTCAAAAACCAGCTGCAAAACTTAGTTTCCCACAACAATAACACCTGCTTAAAAGTCAGTGCTTAAATAAAGCATTTCTATGTAGTAATTTTAAAACTCTGCCCGATGAGAACATGAGAGCACTAGTTTCTCTGCAAGTACATCGGTTTCCAAAAATATTGATGAAAAACTGCAGTGCATCATGACAAATTGTCGTGTTTGAATACCAGAGGTGTTCCTCTTTTACACTGAATTTACTTTCATTCTAAGTAGTTTCTTTTCATTACCTGCTTTCCTTTATTCTACTGAAAAACCACACTTATTGTGAAGTAAGACAAGAATTTGTGCATTTGTTATTTCAAATTGTTTTTAATAACGTATGACAACAAGGCACAGGTAACCTGCTGTAGAGTCGTTGAGTTGCAGTAACTGGACTTGTACAGTTCAATTTTCATCAATAAAATATGTCAAGGAGTCACCATTCCTCTGGAACAATTAGGGACCAGGGAAACAGGTTTGTCTGCTCGGGTCCAGGAACATGTTCATCTTCATGTTGACATAAACTGCAAAGAAATATACACATGGTTAACAACAAATCACATCATAGCAGTAACTCACAAAACTAACCCACAATAATAATTATAAATAAGGTCGATTTTCACTCTCACACACACACCTCCAACACAGACACACACACAGACACACACAGCTGTGGATTGAAAGGATGGTTTGGGTTTCAAGTTTTGCATTTTTTTTTAACTAAATAATTGATCATGTTAAACTGGATTTCCACCCTGACAAGCCAAGATAAATCTTGATAGATCTTTTAAAAACAGTTTATGGTGCAAAACATTAGTTTACTAGCTAAAAACTAGCCTGGCCCTCGCCTTCCTGCACAGCTCCGCTCAATTCTCATTTCCCTTCACTTAAGCGAAGTGAAGGACAGGGTCTGGTTACAACCAGGCTAGCTAAAAACGCATGTAAAGGTGAACAAAGAACAACGAGGTTGCAGGTCTCCGACGCAGCTACATCATCAACACGACAACAATCACGTTCTTTAGAAAACACAAACAGCTTAGAAACATCCTCTAATTATTAGGCGACATATCGTATAATAATCACTGTAAAGTACGAAATGTGTTACTGAGTTAATGATAAACAATGAACGCTGAACAGCTAAAACGAGTACTGTGCTAAACAACAACAATGCCGCCTCACAGCCGTTTAGCGAGCCGTTGTCGACGCACAGCGGCTGTTTAAACATATCATTGTCGTTACTGTAAAGAACTACAGTGCCTGAATGCGTTAATGTGAAGTTACGGCTGAGTAAACCACAAAGAACAGCGAAAAAGAGTAAAAAGTAACTATTTCACTCACTGTTGATGCGAGGAGCAGCCATTTTGAAACGATGATCTCGGCGAACTCGGGTATGGTGCAGCGAGACCGAGTCCACGAGTTGTAATTACGACCTGAGGGGGCGTTCCAGTTGATTTTTACTGCTCGGAAGCTCGTAATTACGACCTCCGAGGACAACTGGAACGCAGCATAAGTGCTGGGCAGCTCGGTGTGAACAAAGACTGTGACATTTTGCAAGGACGCTTCAGCCTGGTCTTCGGGAGCCCTGAGTCTTGGCTGCTCAATGCTAAGTGGCGACGGATGCTAAGCTCGTCTGTGTACCAGAACAACATCATTGGCATCGTGGTGGATGAGGTTCACGTTATGTACAAATGGTAAGCAAGCATTTAAAAAAATGTAATTAAGACTGCCTTTGCATTCCCAACATTGTCACTTTTAGTTATTCTACATGGTATGATTTAAAACCTGCACATTTTGCTTTCCACTTGCAGGGGAGAATCATCCAAGGGTGAGTCACCATTTCGAGAGAGTTTTAGCAAGCTTGGAGAATTGAGATCTATCACCAAGGAGGGTGAGTTGACCAAACTTATGTCTGTTTTAGGTGCTTGAAATCTAGCAGAACGACTTTTGAAACGTAAACTGTTATTGTGAGAATTGTCTTTTGATAAAAGATAGAAAAGACATTTATTTTTAATTATTTTTGCTCCTAAATGCTGAAATATATGCAACGGCAACAAAGACAGTCAAAACAAATAGTGTCTGTGTACAGGGAACCCCCGACCTACGAACGAGTTTGGGACCTAAGAACCGTTCGCAGCTCGATCCGTTCGTAGGTAGGGGGTGAAAATTATATTAAAAAAAAAAAAATTATTCATTCATTCATTCATTCAACCTTTATTTATCATGCTAACGGAGCGCGCGCACACATTTAAGCATGTAAAGTAGTGTACTGTAATGTTAAACATTGCTATTCACATTTACAGAATAAATAAAAATATATTTTCTTACTTTGAGATGGTCAAAGCCGACATAGGTTGCCATGCGTTGATTGTTTTCGGGCCAAGCAGCGCGGGGGCCGGCAAGCCACCGCAGCTGCTCCAGACCTGTGTTAGCTAGCTGGCTAGCTTCTGCTAGCCAAGCCATGAGCTAGTGTTGGAGCGGCGGCGCGATCAATCTGCAGCTGCTGCTCCAGCCGCTGCTCCAGCCTGAGACGTCCACAGAGCTATTCCAGCTAGTAATTAATCCATATGATGCGATCCTGGTCACCAGTGTTCAAAAGGCCGGCTCCCGTGTTAGCTCCAGTGTTAGCTCTGGAGCTAGCCAGGCCGGAGGTGTAGCCAGGCCGGCCGGAGGTGTTCGCACGGCGGCCTGGCACGATCGGCGATAAATCCGCTGCTGCCTGAGACATCCACAAAGTTCACAGAGACGTTTCCAGCTAGTAATTAATCCATATGAAGCCATCCTGGTCACCAGTCTTCGTCCGGCTCTCGGCAGCTAACCTAAGATGGCGTCCGGTGTTCTACATTAATTTGTGACCGGAGACCCCAGTGACTGAACCTAAAATAGCGTCCGGTGTTCTACATTAATTTGTGACCGTGTAAACTGAAGACCTACTTCCTGTTGCCAAAAATTGCTCAAAAATGATCAGAAATGATCTTTTTTATCATAATTATTATTTATAAAGCCTTTAAAACAACCAGAGCTGCAACAAAGTGATGTACACATGAAATTAAGAACATTTAAACACAAAAAAAAAAAAAAAATTTTTTTTTTTTTTTTTTAAATTCATATTTTTATTAAATATGATATGTTCGTAGGTCCCGTGGTTCGCAGGTCGATGGGGTCATAGGTCAGGGGTTACCTGTATATTTATAATTTGACACAAATAAATGGATGTTATATAAATGTCTGTGCATGTGTATTTGAGCAATAAAAAGACGATTTACAATCAGTGACTATAAATTGTTCAAAAGCTAACTGCAGAGTCAAACAGATGTTTTCGAAAAGGAGTAAAGCTGATAAAACATCAGCATTTTTTGCACATCAAATTAAATATGCTGTCTGTGTTAACACAACACACTAATAGCACATGATGAGATAGTGACCTTATGTAAAATTTTATAAAACTTAAAAAAAAAGTGCAAAAATGGACCTATGTGCGATGGTTAAAGAGTCAATGGACACAGTTCATTACTAAATGTGATGCTCATGAAGTTTTCACTAGTGTGACGTATTACACAACACAACTTTTTTTTCTATGATCATGTGTTTATTTTGTAATTTTCTCTGTTTAACAGGAACACCAATCTTGGCACTGACTGCTTCTGCTGACATCAAATCAAGAAACCGCGTCACTCGACTTCTTCATATGGACAATGCCATTCAGATAATCACCAGCCCCAACAAGGAAAACATCCGTCTTGGATTGTGCAAGGTGCACATCAACGAACTAAGCTGCTTTGACTGGCTTGTGAAACTTGTAAAGGACAAGGGGTCAACCATGCAACCTGTACTT
>JBBPBX010068326.1:0-10708 GCA_038048925.1 Garcialebias charrua
TCTGAGTTAAATTTCCAGTAATCTTTTTTGAATGTTTTCCAATTTGCTGGGTTTAATTTAAGTGATATTACACAGTGATCTGTTAACGGAGCAGAAGAGATGGAGACATGGGAAGTGTATACCTCCGGTGTTGTTAACCATAAGTCTATTCTAGATTACTTCCATTTAGTTTAATCCAAGTGAACTGGCGGACACCAGGATTTTGGTCTCTCCATACATCTATGAGATGATTGGAATTAATAAATTCAAATAAGGTTGGGTTCAGCAAGGTTTCCGTAAGAGATCTAGAAGTACAGTACACCTGTCCATCCATTCATCTGGTGACAAGTTATAATCACCGCCTACCACCAGAAGGCACTATAGCTTTACTTTTTGTTTAAGTGATGAGACCATTTTTTTTTTTTTTTATTTTTTTTATTTTTTATTTTTTTTTTTTTTTTTTTTTTTATTGAACATTTTAGAACATACAGAACAAAAGGCACACAAATAACAAATGACAATCTCAAAATTACAATGATATATATAAACATGTACAAATATCTACTAACATACCTCCTAATCTAATGTATACATTCTTAAATTAACATATTGACCATCATAACCGTAAATTTGGGTAATAGACTTATTTGAAAGATTGCAAATAATACAGTCCAAGTAAAATAAACAATAACATAACTATTTATCTACCATTCTACATAATTACTTAAAATAATTTGTCAGAGGGCTATATTATCTGAGCGAGGTGATCAAAGAGCTTTTTTGCTTGTGGTTTTTTAGCACAGTTTAAAGAAAGTTTTAACAACTGGAGTTCTTGTTTGAATACAGACCATAATGGTTTAGACTTGCCATATCTGCATTTATGTATATAGAATTTTAATATTATGATGATGTTATTAACAAAGTATTCATCTTTTTTATTCTCAGATACATATCCATATAAGATGTTCTGAACGGAGAAGGAGTCTATGTTCATGGACTTGATGGTCAGGAGATCGTGAAGGGATTTCCATAATGTGTTCACAGAATGACAGAAATAAAATAAATGTTCTGTTGTTTCAGGTTCATTACATATATAACAATTATCACATTCAAATTTAAATCTATTTCTGATAAACTCGTTAGAAGGATAAATATTATTTAGAGTTTTGAAATGTAATTCTTTATATTTAGGAGGAAGAGGGAAACCCAGATATTGTGTCATAATTTTTATTCTTTCCTTCTTATCATAGAAATCATGAAACTTTCTTCTTACTTGACCAGTATATATTGTTTTTATTAAATGTTGTCTTAAGAAATTGTTATTACATTTATTGTGTGTTAAATTTAGTCCATTGAGATTAATGCTCGGTAAACTAACTGTTGGTTTAGTTTCATAATTATTTTTAATTAACTGAACAAATGCAATTGGTATATTTTTTATTATTTTATCATAGTCTTTTTTGGTGCAGATTAGGTTATATTTTTTTGTGAATTCTTCATATTCATATAGATTTCCCTTTTCATCCATTAGATGAGTGAGTGACCATATTTGCTTCTCCATCCATGTTTCCATGAACACAGACTTCCTTCTATGTAGAACAACTCTGTTGTTCCAAAATGGAACATTATGAGGACTGAAATTATGTTTGTAAGCTATTTTCCAGTTTAATAACACCTGTTGGTGAAAAGCAGATAATTTAACAGGTAGTTTAGGAATGTCAAAGTCACATCTCAACAGGAAGTCAATACCACCAACTTTACTAAAAACCAAAGTGGGGACGGCAAACCAAACCTCATGAGCATTTTTCAGAAATGATTGAAGCCATTTAAGTTTTAATACGCCATTCATAATTTCAAAATCTATTGCTTTAATTCCACCATCTTCATAATTTTTAACTGTATCTCCTTTTTTGATATAATGATGTTTATTTCTCCAAATAAAGTTAAAGTTTAATTTATTAATTTCCTTAATAATTTTTGGAGGTATGGCTATGGAGGATGCAGGGTAAACCAGCCTTGATAGAGTCTCCATTTTGGTTAATAGTGTCCTACCAGAAAGAGTTAAGTCTCTCTGCAACCAGTTATTTAATATCAATTTGCATTTAGTAATATTATTATCAACATTCAGTTTGACACAATTGCTTGCAGTTTTGGTGACCCAAATGCCCAGGTATCGAACCTCCAGTTTGACCGGTATGTTGTGAAAAGATGATTGAGAACAATCATGAATACTCATTAATTCACATTTTTCCAAATTTAACTTTAGTCCTGATGCTTTAGAGAATACTTCTACTGTTTGGATAGCCAGTGGAATCTGATCTTTATTTTTTAGAAATAGAGTCGTATCGTCTGCTAGCTGACTTATGATAATATTTTGATTCATAATTTGTAAACCAAGAAGACTGGAGTTTCTTATGGAGATAGCCAAGAGCTCCGTAACGGTGATAAACAGGAGAGGTGAAACGCTGCATCCTTGTCTAATCCCTCTTTTTATTGTGAATCTGGGACTTGTTCCTTCTGCTAAGGAAACACAGCTGTTAACATCTGTATGCAGCATTTTGATTATGTTTAAAAACTTCTCACCAAAGCCAAAATGTTTGAATGTTTCAAAAATGAAAGGATGTTCCACCGAATCAAAGGCTTTCTGAAAATCCAGAAATAAGATCATACCGTCATCAGGAATTAAATGGGCATATTCAATTAAATCTAGAACCAGACGAATATTGTTATTAATTGATCTACCTTTGAGAAAACCAGACTGAGTCGAGCTAATTATATTAGATAAACCTTCTTTTAATCGAGCTGCAAGAACTGTAGTAAATATTTTATAATCTGTGTTGAGAAGTGTGATGGGTCTTAAATTATTCAAGTTTCTTTTATCTTTTCCTGGTTTGGGTATCAATATGATGACACCTTGTTTCATTGTTGTCATCAATTCTTTTTTATGAATACATTCCATAACTGCTTCAAACAACAGTATTTTTATGTCCTTCCAAAAGAATTTATAAAAATTTGCGGTAATACCATCTGAGCCAGGAGCCTTATCTGATGCTACTTTTTTAATAACACAGTCAAATTCTTCTATTTGAAAATCTTCTTCACAAATGGACCTAAATGTTTCATCAATGTTAGGGATAACATTTTTAATTTTTATAAAAAAGGATTCTGAGTCTTGTTTTGAATATGAGGATGTAAACAGATTACAGTAAAAGTCATGAACTTCTCTGGATATTTGTTTTGTTTCTGTAACTTCCTCACCGTTAATTATGAGACTGTTAATTGTATTTTTCATCTGTCTTTGTTTTTCCAAATTAAAAAAATATGAAGTATTTTTCTCACCCTCTTCCAGCCACCTTGCTCTTGACCGTATGTATGCTCCACGAGCTTTATTTTGATAATATTCATCTAGTTTACATTGCAACTTATTGATATTAATTTTGTCTTCCTCACTCCAGTCAGATTTATGATAATAAAAGATTAGTTCCTTGGTTAGTTTAGTTTCTTCTATTTGTCTCTCTTTTTGTAATTTTTTACTGAAGTAGATAGAAAATTTTCTAACAGTAAATTTGAAGAATTCCCATTTTTGTATTGCCGTCACTAAACTTGTGTCATTTGTAACATCTTGAATTATTTTACTAATACTTTTACAATATTCGTCATTCTTTAATAAGTTAGCATTGAATTTCCAGTAACCTTTGAAATTATTTTTAGTTTCATTTTTGGATATTCGCAGGTTTATGGTGCAGTGATCACTTAAAGGGCTACAGGAGATCTCAGCTTCTGTGACGTGTCCAAGTATAGAATCTGTAATTAACCAATAATCAATTCTTGACCTTGATTGTCCGTTAGGTTTGAACCATGTAAATTGTTTAATGTTAGAGTTTAGGTTTCTCCAAACATCGACCAGTTTATTGGTGTTCATAAAGTCATCCATGATTGGGTTTAATGTCACCTGAGAGTATTTTGAAGGGCATCTGTCCATCCATTCATCTGGAGTTAAATTGAAATCGCCCCCAGCGACAACATGGTCAGTGGGATAATTCAGCTGCATTTTTTTTATAATTGTTGTGACTTGATGTAATAACTGTTTGTTTTTTTGGTCGTTGTTGTATCCATAAACATTAACAATGATGAACAAATTACTGTCAATATCTAAAACACATGCTGCCCAGTGTCCAGCATCATCTGTTTCCTGAAAAAGAACCTTTCCTGGACATCTATTGAAACAAATAGCAACTCCTGCAGAACGATTTGTGCCATGACTAAAAATAATCTTATCACCCCATTGTTGAGTCCAAAACTTAACATCAGATAACTCTGAGTGTGTCTCTTGAAGAAAAAAACAGTTAGCCTTTTGACCTTTGCAGAATAAAAAAACAGCCTTACGCTTAACAGAGTCTTTGAGCCCTCTTGCATTAAAAGAAGAAAATAAAATCTCAGTCTTTAAATTGAATACTGAACACATTAAGAACAATACAATAGAAAAAAAGTAGAAAAAATAAAGAAACTTAGAATATAGGAGGTAGAGTAAAAAAAACCTGAGAGTAGAGTCCCCTTAAGTCCCTTGAAAAATAAAAAAATAATCTCCACTATATCAGAAAAACTTCACGTTTCATCTAAACATCTAACAGTGCTCCAACTTCAGCTTAAGAAATTCTCCTCCCTTCGATGTAGGCGAAGGGTCCTCTGAATCCTGCAGCCTTACCCTCCTTTCTTGCCTGCTCAATTCTGGGCCACAGCGCCTGTCGTGACTTCCAGTCCTCCTGGGTCAGGTCCTCTGCAAACTTCAGACCTTCATCTTTGCAGATCTGTGAGGACTTTGTTTTCTTCCACACCTCATCTCTGACACTTCTCTTGGAGAAGAGGACTACAACTTGTCTGTGTCGACCCTCTGTTGATCTTCCCACTCTGTGAACGATGTCCACAGCATCCTCCATCTTTTCAGCCAGATCAGGTAGAATTCTGCTCAGCAACTCCACGACTTCAGCTCTGATGTTTTCATTAACTTTTTCCTTTTTTCCTTTAATCCGTAGGCACCATCTTCTTTTATATCTTTCTTGACTCACCAAACGTTCCTTCATTTCCTCCTTTTCCTTTTGAAGAAGCTCGACTTGTGTCTCCAAGCTTTTAACTTTGGTTTTACACTCTTGAATATCCTCAGAGTTCAGCTGCACCGTTTTGGCTATTGATGTTAGCATGGAGCTGTGTTGTTTTAGCTGGCCGCTAATGCCCTCCAGGCGGTCATCAACACGAGCTCCCAAGGCATCAACACGAGTTCCCAAAGCCTCTAATGCACAAAGGATGGTCTCGATTGACTTCTCTGAGACCTTCTCCTCCTCGTTACCTTTAATTTTCTTCTCCACTTGCGTCTTTTCAGGAGTATCTGTTGGCGTGGTGGCTCCTCTGTCTCGCTTGCTATTAGCATTAGCCGCCTCCATTGGCTCAGCGTAGCTGTGCTCCGAACCATCCGACTGACGACTCGGAGTGGCTTTAAAAAGCTCTTTTTTTGTTGTTTGTTGGTCTTTTCGTTGGCTCATCTTTGTCACTGAAGTCGAGCAGCTGTATTTCTTGTGGAGTTTACTTTAAATCTCTTTTATCATCGGGACTCACTTAAGAGCTCTGAGTGACGCGTCCGTTCAGCACGCCATCAGCCCGGAACTCAAGTGATGAGACCATAGATATAATATATGTGTTTATTATATATATATGATATCTATGATTATATCTATGGATGAGACGGTAAACCGGAAGTGGATCTACGGCGGACCGGACGTATTTTTATGTCGCCGTTAGCTGAAACTAATAAGCCAAATCTAACATAAAATCATATCTTACTTGTGTTCATGACTATTGCCCAACGAGGTAAGTTATATTAATGTTGTAAGATGTGAGAGATATGTTATTTTGTAGTTCTAAGCGTGGGTTTTAGTGAATTTGCTTAGAGCTAATGAGATGCTAGCGAGTAGCAGCTAGTTAGCTAAATGATCGCTTTGTTGCTGCACTGTGATATTTAAATGCTTATGTTTATAACTGGTTGGTTAAATCTATTCTAGTTCTTAAATATATGTTTAAATTTGTGTTTATTTGAATTTTGCAATATTAAGTAGTCATTTTTGTTTATTTTATTTACAGTTTTCCTGCATGTTCGTTTGAAAACACTCGCCAATAAAAGGCAACAATAACAACAACGATCTTATGTTCTTTGCAACAAGAAAAGAAGACGAAGAAGAAGATAAGAAAGAAAGGTATCGTGCTGTACTTTTAGACTACGAGTTACTTTTCTGTAACATTTACAGTAATTTCATCTTCTTGAGTTCGTTTCATTCATACTGGTTTAAGGAAACTTTAGCTAAGAGAGATGAGGCGACAGCAGGATAAACAACGAGACGAAGTGGCTACGGAAAACATGGAGTTTCTGGAAACAACAGTCACAGATGATAAAAAGGAACGATGTCGTTTAAAGGACAAACTGCAACACAACGAAACCCAAGATGCTGCTTTCAACAAAGAAGTTCTGCTTCACAGATTAGGTTTGTATTGTATCTAAACATTCCTGCTTTTCAGTATGATTCCTTTGTATTAATCCAAATTTTGACAATTGTACAGAAATATAATACAGAACATAGAGTCTATTACAAGAAAAATAAAATAAAACAAAAAGCAACAATTAAACAATGATATATGTAACAATATAATAAAAAAACATACATATGAGTCTGAGGCCCTGTACACACGTAGCCGTTTATCGGTAAAACCGAACAGTTTATCATGCGGTTTGGCCTATCATCCACACGTGAACTCCAGTTGATGTAACTATAAACGAATAATAACAAAACTCCGGCCAAAGTGAAGATTTGAGAACTCTCCGCTTTCGAGTCTGCGTGTGGACTTTGAGAACGGAGCTTTCTGCTCCACCGCCTCCAGCTGGAGCGGCGCTGACAGTCACACAATGCTCTAAAAAAAAGCACTAAAAAGTCAACATACCTGCTCTGACATGATTCCCAGTTGACATTTTCCTGCGTTTTATTAATTTTGTACTCCAACACGGTATTTAATAGTAGTTCAACCTCACGGTCTGTCCACACAAACAAAATAAAAAAAATAAAAATAACAGGAAGTGTGGCTGAGTTGAAGGGTTGTGACAGCACTACACTGCCACCTATGGGTTCAGCATATTCATTACAACGCCCTGTCTTGAAAAAAACGGGACATGTAGACAAACATTTTAAATATTAGAACATGTATGGACAGAGATATTTTTTGTGTGCAAATATTCGTTTTTCAAACACCAGGCTACGTGTGTACAGGGCCAAAATATGAGGCATAAAATTTTGTAAAAATAAAATAAAATTCTTGTTTTTCTAAGCTTCTGATTATTTAAAGTAAGCTTTTCAGTAGATGCAATGTATGTTTTTAAGTCAGATTCTTCAAAATTATTCCATGAGGGCCTTTTTTCACTCCATTTCATCTTGTGGATATAATATTTTGCTCAAATTACAATAAGATTAACTAAGTATATCTCTTCCGAAGAGAAGGGTGAATTGTTGAAAATGAGCAAGATTTGTGCTTTAGACAAATTATTTTTTCTAACTTTTGTTGTCGGGGAAACGTTGTACATCTGACCAAAATACACCATGAGGACATTCTACAAACAAGTGTGCAGTTTCACCTTCATTCTGACAAAAAGAACAGTTGTTACTAACACCAGAAAAGAATCAACAAATATTATCTTTAACTGGGTAATATCTGTGTACAACTTTGAATAAGAATTCTTTGATCTTATTGTTGAGTATATATTTATGAGGTGACAAAAACATTTCATTCCATTTTTTTTGCTTAAATTATCCCATCTATATTTACATATGGGAACTGATAAAGCTTCTAAATGAGTTTTGATAAATCCGTTTGTAAATTTCTTATGCATTATACTTGTTACGACCGGTGAGGATCAAAACACATTTGAAGGACGCAGGACACAAGGAAAAAGGTTTAACAGAAATTTTATTAACTAAACTAAAGTCCGGTCAAAGATGAAGTCATCTGCAGTAGCTCCCTCTGGTCAGGAACCACCACCAGCTTCTCCAGGCATCCCACGTCACAAACAAAAGAAAGAAAGTTCAACTGAGAGATGGGTTGGGGTAAAGCGGCCCAAAGAAAAATAAAGCTGCCCAACAGAGCCAACTCCTATAGAGCCGGCGAACCCTGTTAGACAGCGGGCTAACTGCACCAAAACTCTAGGCCTAATAGAAGGAACTAAAGCGAAAACAGGACTACCAGCTTTACCCAACCAGAAAGTTATGAAAGTAATTGTATGCAAAAAAGAAGAGAGGCATGAGCCAACACAGCTGCCTCCAGCAGACAGCACACCAGAGCCCTGAGACTCTGAGATTCAAAAACCTCCAACACTTCAGCTCAGGTCCTCTACTCTGGGTCACCAGAGTCCACACAAGCACAAATGTACTCTACTAACCCACTCCAGAATGAAGTGTACCAACAATCACTGTCTATTTAGTGATCAACACAACCTGGGAGGGTGGAGAAACTCCCAGTCTACCAAACAATCACTATCTAGTGATCAACAAAACCTGGGAGGGTGTAGCCTGGCCCTCGCCTTCCTGCACAGCTCCGCTCAATTCTCATTTCCCTTCACTGCACAGTCTGGGATTCCTCCCATAGACAACGATTTCTCCGGCCGATTTTTGACCGGACCAATCAGAGAGCAGAAGGCGGAGTTTTGAACGACGTCGACTGACGTCGTCATTCAAAATGGCTGCCGCCACGAAGGAATTTTCATCAAAACAAGGTAAAAAACTATTATTTCTCTGCTGATAAAAAATATATTTTTTAGCTGACGTTATATCAGAAGTGTTCCTGAGCAATCAGAGAGCAGAAGGCGGAGTTTTGAACGATGTCGACTGACGTCGTCATTCAAAATGGCTGCCGCCACGAAGGAATTTTCATCAAAACAAGGTAAAAAACTATTATTTCTCTGCTGATAAAAAATATATTTTTAGCTGACGTTATATCAGAAGTGTTCCTGAGCTTAACAGTTCCTAAATCAATTCACGAAATGGTCAAATCTGCTGGATTTAAATAGTTTCGGTTTGACATTTTCCAAACAGCCTCGGGTGCGCTACGAAAATAAATGATAAAAAATCGAATTTTATCTCAAATGTTTTATCTAGGCCAACAGTCAGTAAATTAGAGCCATATAATTACACACTGGTGGCAGAAAAAATATCCACCGAGTGGTTTCTGAGCTATTTATCTGAATAGCCTGGACCTCGCCAGGCTAAGCTAACAAAACTCCACCTTCTGTTCTCTGATTGGTCCATTCAAAAATCTCCAGGAGAAATCATTTTCAATGAGAGGAATGCCAGACCCTAGTCCAAAGCGAAGTGAAGGACAGGGTGTGGTTACAACCAGGCTAGGGAGGGTGGAGAAACTCCCAGTCTACCAAACAATCAAGCAGCAGACTTCCACTGCTGACTGTAATATTATTTTAATGTCCTCTAAACACCAAAACCTCACATACCTGCACACACATCCTCTATTCTCCACTAAACATCCAAACCTCCACTAACCATAACCTCCACCAATTCTGGCTTGAGCTCAGTGCATTTAAAGAGAGAGAGAGAGTCAGCAGGTGTTGCAGCTCAGCTAATCAAGCCTGATTGAAGCTGAGTAAAAAAAAGTGCAGCAGGAGTAGGCTGCAGACTGCAGGTGACCAAAACAAAACTGAGGTTTTAAACTAAGGTTAATCCCTTCAGGATACATAACACTCCCACCGCTAAATGTTTTTTTATGGGGTGATGTAGATGTGAGGTAAAAACATCATACATGACCCATACAAAAACAGTGAGGTCACATGTAACGGTCCTCATCACTCAAACAGACTAAAAACCTCATTAAAAACTAGTCTGTCAAACCGCTTACATCTAATCTACAGGTACACTCAAAAGGTTTGAAAGCCAAAACAACGTCTTGGGTCTGGTTGTACCCTAAAAAGCTTTCGTTTCGTCTGACAAATACTAACAACATCTCTGAAGTGGTCAACCAGTGAAGAAGAGAGTCGACTTTTATTTTCTGACGGGAAGGAATTGTTCTCCTCCGTACCAGCACTGGTTAGTACTGGACTGCTCTCCTCATTCACCTTCTGGTCAGGAGTAACCGGTTTTTCTTCAGCTACTCTGAAAACACACAAGAAAAGTTTAGAAAAGGAGTTGTACACAACATGATGTTGTAGTAGCTCACGTGGCACAGTCAGGAACAAATTTTTCACATAGTCGTCTTCTGCTTCGTGTTGAGGGGATGGTCCCACATCATCTAACAACAGTCTTTCATTTTCCTCTGTATTTGTTGAAACTGGACACAGTGGAACAGGAGGAATAGTCAGGTGTGGAGCCACCTCCTTCAAGTTCTTTAGGTCCTCACTTGACTGAACTAGGAGCAGTTCAGTGTCAAACAACAGTGTAAAACTGTCACTGAGATCGTTGTCATCTTCTCCCTGAAGATTTGGTGAGGACAGCAACAGTTTCACCTCCTCCACTGGAATCGGTTTTTCTTCACAGTCCATCAGGAAGCTGTTACTCAAAACCAACTCATCCTCTTCTTCCTCCAGTCGATGTTCTTGAAGCGCCACCTCCTGTAGAAGTGGCTCTCCTGCTTGAGTGAAAAGCTCTGGTGTCACCTTTAGATGACACACAGTGGGACACGAACGTTGCTTCTC
>JBBPBX010068327.1:0-19156 GCA_038048925.1 Garcialebias charrua
CTAGGGTTGGGCATCGTTTGAATTTGAGCGATTCCGGTTCCGATTCCGATTCTTCGTTTCGATTCCGATTCTTTTCGATTCTCGGTTCCGATTCTTTTTGTAGGCGGGGTTACAAAAAGACGTGTCAATTCAATTCAGTTTATTTATACTGTATAGTTCCAAGTCACAACAGAAGTTGTCTCAGGGCACTGAACAGAAACAATCAAATATAAAAATAATAAGTTAACAGAACCTTTAATATAAAAATAATGGTAACACTATTTATCTGAGGAGACTACATTGAGTTTAACTCCATGTTATAAAAAAGCTACAGTAGTTAGCCAGAGTTATTTCAGGATGAAATAATTTGTACTTCTGTTTGAATTTAATGCTATGAACTTTTTCCTTTTTGTTACATTTACTGTGAATTTCTCACAGGGCAGATTAGAGCCAACATGAAGCACTTTGGTGTGGACTTGTTCCTGTTGAAAGTGCTTTATAAATAAAATGGTATGGTATGGTAACATGGAGGACTCACAAACATATATTATTATTATTATTTATTATTATTATACATATAATATTGTCCAGTGTCTGATGCTGCAGTCATGTTACTGAGCTCCCACTGATGGGCTAACCTGGTTCCACCACCTGCAGCAGGATCTTCAGACAGAACAGCTGGTGGGATGTCCTGGTATCTGCAGCCCTCTCTCATTTGTTTCTTCATGGACATGGAGTTGTGACATTATGTTGTGCCTCTTCCTCAGCAAAACGCTCCTCCAGTGGAGACTTTCTGGACAGGCTGCAGGAAGTTCCTAAACAAACAACAGGTTTATCAGTATTATCAGTAAAAAGATAGATTATTAAATCATTTTTAAGACTGAGAATGTGTACAATTATTAGCTCTGTTGTTATTGCCTAACTAACCTATTCAATAATTCTTCAAACTGTGACATGCACTCATAATGGAATGAAAGAGAACATAAACAGAAATTATATAATACTGAAAACTAGAGACATTTAGACATTTTAAAAGACACTGAGAACTTTAAATGGATTAAGAATGTTAATAAGTGTTGGATTTGAGTGCAATGTAAGTGCAATCCATGGTTGAATTCACATCTGAAAAGGGATGCAACCTTTTCACAACATATGCTGTAACAGCTGTGGCACTCTAAAGTTACTGACGTTTTTACCTTGGACAGTCACTGGTGAACACTGAAGCCATTTCAGGTCGTTTGTCTAAGAAGAAAAAATACAAGCTAACGTTAGCATCGTGTTTGTATTTGAGCTGACTTACCGCTTTAAGCGGAGTATAACTTGTTAGCTGCCTTAATGTTGGTATGAGATGTAGTTTATAGTTTATTTATTTACCTGGTGGAGCCGAAGAGGTGGCGATTAGCGAAAAGTTCGGCGGAGCGTTTTGCAGACGGACCACTCTGTACTTCCGGTCGATACGAAGCGAAAATAATCCGGTGGAGCGCATCAAAGACGGGACACTATTTTACTTCTCCACCCTCCTTTGCATGATAGAAAATTATTGCAAGTGCTGCACTGACCTGACTGGTCATTTTATTAATTAGTAAGCTTTCGATCGCGGAATCCACACTTCCGGTGGATTCTTCTTCGTTGGTTTTCGGCGGGGCTACTTCCGGTCGGCTAACTAGCATCGAACTTAGGAATCGCAAATTAATATTTTGAACGATTCCGGGAAAACCGGACAGTTAGTCCCGGTTCCGAACGATTCTCGATTCTCGATGCCCAACCCTACTCAACGCATTATCAAAGTCAAAGTCAAAGTCAAAGTCAACTTTATTGTCAGATCTGCAATATGTACTGTACAGGACATACACAGGACCGAAATTGCGTTTCTCTCAGTCCCTCGGTGCAACAGTAAACATCTAAACATTGAAACACTGAAACATATAATAATAGACATAAGCATAAAATAGTAAAACTAACACTGTCCTGAGTTTTTTTGCATAGTGGTATAAGAGTATGAAAATTTACACCAACTCTAAAACTAAAACATTAAACATTTAATGAACATAATACTGTCCTGAGTTTTTGCATACTAGTATAAAAAAAGAGTATAAAAAGTATAACTAAAATAAACTAAAGGTTTCTAGCATTGACATTTGCAAAGTGGCAAAGCAGCGTATGAGTTAATGTACACAGTATATGTATGAGGTAGTAGTTGATGTTGTTATAGAGGCAAAAAGTGGCATATGCAGTAAGGCACATTGGGCATCCCTAAATAAGACCGTTCAGAGCACACTGTATATGTATCAGCAGTGGTGTAGATATTAGAGTAGTGTAAATGTAAACAGTAGTAATTACATGTAAGCAGTAGTAATAAAAGTAAACAGTATTAATAAATACTCTGATGCATGCTCAATAATCCAGGTAGAAAAATCTAAAAAAGCTAAGTCTGGTCCTCTGGACATTCAAAAAATAAAACAAAACAAAGCAAAAAAAATGTAGAAACGTTTCGTCTTTCGTCCGAAAGACTTCCTCAGTCTGAGTTGCTGTGTTCAGCTCAGTCTTATAAATAGCACCCTCCCACAGTGTTGCACAACCAGTTGGCTGATGACAGCCTGAAACCAGCTGCTCACATGATCAAGGAGGGCCATCAGCCTAACAATGGATCATTAGCACCCTGATGGTTGTTTGCTATTCACAGAGGGCTGAGTGATACTAGCAATAACAGCATTGTAAGAGGGGGACAGTTGAACCCGGAGGCCTCCACCCCTGTTTAATGATGGACGGTTTCTTTTCACAAAGATGGCCTCCTTTACTCCTCTCTCAAACCATCGTTCCTCTCTATCAAGGATGTGAACATCTTCATCCTTGAAAGAGTGACCGCTGGCGTGGAGATGAGTGTAGACTGCAGAGTCCTGACCTGATGATGTTGATCTTCTGTGCTGGGCCATCCTTTTGGCCAGTGGCTGTTTAGTTTCCCCGATATAAGACTGATCACAGCCCTCCTGACACTGAACAGCATACACAATATTACTCTGTTTGTGCCGGGGGACTGGATCTTTGGGATGAACCAGTCTTTGCCGTAATGTATTTTGGGGTTTAAAAGCCACTGGGACGTTGTGTTTAGAGAATAAACGTCTCAATGTCTCTGAAACTCCCGCAACATACGGAATGACCACTGGTCTGGGTCTGGGTTCCTTCTTTTCACCTGATGGCTGGCTGGAGTCCTGTTTGGGTTTCTTCTCTGCTTTCAGGAAGGCCCAGTTAGGATATCCACATTTCCCTAGAGCCTGTTTTGTGTGTGATTTCTCCTTCTGTCTGGCTCCTAAGTTAGTGGGGACGCTGTCTGCTCTGTGATACAGAGTCCTGATGACTCCTAACTTGTGCTCCAGAGGGTGATGGGAGTCGAACTGTAAATACTGGTCTGTGTGTGTGGGTTTGCGGTACACATCAGTTTGCAGATTTCCTCTATCAGAAACTGAGACCTCACAGTCCAAGAAAGCCAACCTGCCATTTTTTACATCTTCTCGTGTGAACTTGATATATTTATCCACAGAGTTGATGTGATCAGTGAAATGTTGGACTTCCTGAGATTTAATTTTAACCCAGGTGTCATCAACATACCTGAACCAATGACTTGGTGGTCTCCCTGAAAAGGAAGTCAAGGCTTTCTTTTCTACCTCCTCCATGTACAGGTTGGCAACAATAGGAGAAACTGGCGACCCCATAGCACACCCATGTTTCTGCCTATAATATTGCTCCCCATATGTGAAGTAGGTTGACTGCAGGCACAGTTTCAAGAGTTGACACAGTTGCTCTGTGGAAAGTGTGGTCCTGCTGTTCAGAGTGGTGTCTGATTTTAACCTTAAACAGACCACCTCTACTGCTTCATCAACAGGGATGCACGTAAAGAGTGATGTGACATCAAAAGAGACCATTGTTTCATCAGTCTCCATGATGACACCCTTCACCTTCTCCACAAAGTCCATGGTGTTCTGTATGTGGTGTTCTGAGCTGCCAACTAAAGGGATGAGTACAGATGCCAGATATTTGGAAACATTGTAAGTGACCGAGTTAATCATGCTAACAATTGGTCTTAAAGGTACACCTTGTTTGTGGATTTTGGGTAAACCATACAGACTGGGTGTGGCCTCCCCTGGGTACAGTCTGTGGTACAGAATACTGTCAATAGCCTTGTCCTGCTTTAAAATTTTCAGGCAATCTATCAACTTCTTCTTGTAACCACTTCCTGGATCTCTTTTCAGCGGTTCATAAGTGGTTACGTCACTAAGGAGTGACATAACTTTCTCATGATAGTCTTTCTGGTTCAAAATCACTGTGCACCTTCCTTTGTCTGCTGGGAGAATTATGATGTTTTTGTCCTTGCTAAGAGTGTTGAGTGCATCTTTCTCTTCTCTACTGATGTTGGAAGGTGGTGGTTTAGCATTACTGAGACAGGCTGAAACTTTGACTCTGAGTTGTTCGGCTTCAAAATCTCTAATTTTGTTGTTACGGATGGCTGACTCAGTGACTGACGTTTCTACATTTTTTTGCTTTATTTTGTTTTATTTTTTGAATGTCCAGAGGACCAGACTTAGCTTTTTTAGATTTTTCTACCTGGATTATTGAGCATGCATCAGAGTATCCAAATGCATTTTGTCAAAAGACAAAGTTGTTATAATCTTAAGGAGACAAGAGATTTTTGTAAAACCAAAATACAGAATTAGTTTGAAGGGACGTTCTACCTCAATCCAGGGAATTGGATTATGGAATGGTTTGGAAAATGAAGTAAAAAATGCCAAGTCAATGTTTACATTTAAGAAAATGATCAAAACTGAATTGTTAAAAAAATATATATGAAGTAGCGTAATGTGTATTGTATTAGTTAGAAAATTAGAAAGAGTTAGTCATTTTGTTCTGTTACTGGAAGATTATTATTGTTTGAACTGATTGTTTGAAAAAAGAGGCAGATATAAGATTTATTCTTCTTTCTGCTACCTTTCATTTTTTTATATTTTGTACATTATCATTTATGGGATTGTCTTGTATTGTTTCTTTTGTAAAAAAAGAACAAATTTAATAAACATGAACATAAACAAACAGTTTACAGTCCACTCAAAGGTCCTACTGATTTGGAATCATTTAAATCAAGTAATGAATAACATTTTATTATGCAACTGTTCAGTTTGTTTTTAAAAAAAAATCCCTTTGTGGCCACAGAAGGCTATTTTGGTGGTTTTAAATTCAAGTCAGAATCAAAAAGACCACAGGTTCAAGCAGGGCTGTTCAACTGGTGGCCCAGGGGTCAAATCAGGCCCACGGGGGATCTCAGTTCGGCCCACCAATGAGTTCAGTTTAAATAAAACTAGATTTTAAACCATAAAACAAACTTAACGACAATAACTGCTGGATGTCTGGCCCCTGAGCAGTTCCGTTGAAAAGCCCTGGGTTAAAGTGAACGACTCACTGGCCACTCCAGGTCAAGCGAAACAGATTACACTATGTGTTGTTTTTAAATGATAATCCCTGAGGGTTGTTTCACAAAAGGACAATTGACAAGTCCAGAATCATTATGAATAAATGACGCTCTTCAGCTCATTTAAAATAAGCAACAAATAATTGGTTTCAAGAATCCAAAGCCTCCAAAGTAAAATGAGTTTTAAAAAGATTTTGTTTTTACTCTTCATTAATTCTGACACAGCAGTGAAAACATTGCTGCAGTCTGAGGGGGTGAGTCAGAAGGGATTATCTGTGTGTAAAGTAACCAAACAACTTCTGGTGTGGTTTGTGATGAAGCTCATGTTTATTATAAATGTAGAGCTCATCTAATACACAGTATTGGAATATTTAAAATTAATAACCTTTTAATTAAAATTGTGCAATGAAATATGAGGTGGTTTGTTTTACAGCAATTTTAATCTCAATTTTAATAGAAATTTAACTAAATTGTTTTGTTTAGCGTGGCAGAATTCACAGGGTGACTTAAAATTAGATTTATTAAGCAAATTATTTTACAAACCGGATTCTCTATGGTCATGAGCTTTGGGTTATGACCGAAAGAACAAGATCTCGGATACAAGCGGCTGAAATGAGTTTTCTCCGCAGGGTGTCTGGACTCTCCCTTAGAGATAGGGTGAGAAGCTCAGTCATCCGGGAGGGACTCGGAGTAGAGCCGCTGCTTCTCCACATCGAGAGGAGCCAGTTGAGGTGGCTCGGGCATCTGGTTAGGATGCCTCCTGGACGCCTCCCTGGTGAGGTGTTCCGGGCATGTCCCACCGGGAGGAGACCCAGAGGAAGACCCAGGACGCGCTGGAGGGACTATGTTTCTCGGCTGGCCTGGGAACGCCTTGGGATTCCCCCGGAGGAGCTGCTCCAAGTGGCTGGGGAGAGGGAAGTCTGGGCCTCCCTACTTAGGCTGCTACCCCCGCGACCCGACCCCGGATAAGCAGAAGAAGATGGATGGATGGATGGATTCTCCGAAGTTCCCATTATGCTCCACAGAAAATTAACAATTTGACGTATTGAAATATTTTCTTTACTAGTGTCATATCTGCTGTGATTCAGAGACAAAAACGGTAACGGGAATTAACAGCCACTAGACAAGTTAAAATAATGAGAAAAAAAAACCTACTCTGACAAAAGATATTACCTTGAAATGAATCTACAGATTCATCCTACTTGCACAGTTATTTTCTACCATGTTGTTTATACTCTCTTTTGGACCTTGTAAATATATTTACATAACTTTTTCAATTTTTGTTACTTTATTTTTGTACCCTTATTGCATGCTTAGTATTTCTTGTTCTTTTGGTTTTAGCAAGTCAAATCAGTTCTTCTCATCCTGAACATTTCATTGTACCGTTAACCCTGTGTTAATAATAATAATAATAATAATTGTCTAATCTTGTCATCTGCGTATGTTTCCCATACACAGACGAAATTCGTCTCTGCATTTAACCCAACCACCTACCAGGCGGTGCAGTGAGCAGCCATAGAAGGCGCTCGGGGAGCTGGAGAAATAGGTGTGCACTCATAGACACCCCAAGATGTGTAGTGGCCGGGACGCGAACCCGCGTCCTTCGGGTCCCAAGTCAAACGCCCTAACCACTACACCATCTTGGCTCCACCTGCGTATGACAAATAAACAACTTGAACTTGAAAGTAATGCTTTTTGAAAGACCCTGATGCATGCTCAATAATCCAGGTAGAAAAATTAAAAAAAGCCAAGTCTGGTCCTCTGGACATTAAAAAAAAAAAAATGTAGTAATGTTTCGTCTTTCATCCGAAAGACTTCCTCAGTCTGAGTTGCTGTGTTCAGCTCAAGTCTTATAAATAGCACCCTCTCACAGTGGATCAACCAGTTGGCTGATGACAGACAAAACCAGCTGCTCACATGATCACTGATGGTCCTCCTTGATGTGAGCAGCTGGTTTCGGCTGTTATCAGCCAACTGGTTGATCCATTTATAAGACTGAGCTGAATACAGCAACTCAGACTGAGGAAGTCTTTCGAACAAAAGACGAAACGTTTACCATTTTTATTTATTTTTTGCTTCGTTTTTTTTTTTTTTTTGAATGTCCAGAGGACCAGACTTAGCTTTTTTAGACTTTTTGAAAGACCAACATCGGTCAAGTTTAAATTTTCAAATGTGTGAAAATCTGTAATGTAGCACATTTCATTCAACCTTTAGTCAGGTTAATCCCATTGAGCCTTGAGGACTCATTTACAAGAGAGACATGGCTACAAACAAAGAATGACAACAGCAACAGTAGATTTTCCTTGGACAAACAATAGACAAACAAGAGAAATACAGATTTTTTTAAACAAATATAAAACAAAGATGTCAAAGTTGCAAAACAGACGGATAGGCAAATGTAGAAATTCTGTGACCAGAGAAGGAAATGAAGAGCAAACGAATGATTCATTATCAATTTTACTTTACCATCAAGATGATATAAATGGTAGTTATAAGTGTGTGTGTGTATTCCTTCAGGATCATCCAAGCCCTCCACACCAGGCCAATAACACTCAATGGTAACCTTTGGGTTATTTTTGTGAAACCAGCTCTCAGTGTTTGCTCCAGTAAAAAAAGGTTTATTTTACATCTAATAAAATCCATCATGTCTGTGCCCTCATCTCCTGCAGATGTTTTCAGCTGCTTTGAGAGCTCTGGCCAGTAGAGGACGATAAAGTCTGAAAAATGAAACTGGTCGTTTCCACAACCCCTCATTTTGTGAACAAAATAACTGAGGTTGTTAAAAGATGCGTTAGTCTAGAATGGATGGAACACCGTATACAGAATATTTAAGGGCTCTTGTATTCAGAGTTTTGAGTGAATAGAATTAAAACCTTTGTTGGTTATGAGTTTATAAATTTTGTGCCCAGTTGTGTTTACAGCTCGAGGTGCAGAGACCTCTTTTCTGTAGGATTCCCATATAGTACTGCATTTGCTCTCGATTGATTTCCTGTCGCTTCAACTATCCTCTGAGAATGTGATCACCTTTTTTTTCCTATGAAGGACAAATGGTTAAATCTTAAGCTTCAGTTGATGTATTCTTTAAGCACCAGTTTTCATTTTGAGAACAGTTTTGGAAATGTCAAAGATTCTCACGAGAACACAAACACCTTAATTTGAGTAAAACCACCAAACACCAAAATCATTTTGTTTTATACGGAATATGAATCTGGTTTGCATTTAATTCATCTTCATCCAGTTATTGAGCATCTACGCTTGTGCCAAATTTTAAAAATTAAAATTTTAGTCAGTTCAACCAAACAATAATCCTTAATATTAAAACTTGTTAGTTGATAAAGTCCAAGTTTTTTGTTTGTAAGCGATTGGATGTAGCATCATCTGCTACATGTGCACAATGGTTGGGACATTATGGCCAACTGTTCTGCAGCTGACCAGCACCATGGCGGTCAGAGGCCACTGGTTACACTGGAACAGTCACTGGAACAGTCACTTGAGTCCCAGGACGATTCTGGTCGACTGAGCAGAGCTTCTAACCAACTCAAGAGGGCGGAGTGGAGGTCGGCTTCACAAACGGTGCGGAGGTGCACCAATGCAGTGGTGCATTACAAATGAAAAGTTTGCATGAATTATTGATGCCAACATCTGACGTTCTCAGACTTTAGCTTGTCGAATTGCAGACTAGGGAATTTCAGCTTGGATTGGCCGACGACAACGCAGCAGCAGCAATAAATGACCAGATGTCCCAACACAGAATTGCATTCACTTCTTTTATTCATAAGACGAGGATTGTAACATCTTATGCACAGCAGATACAGAGACAAACGGGTTCTTAACCACAAACTAAATTCCTTCAGTCTAATCTTGCTACTCTTTTCATGAAGACCCCCCACAAAAAACAACCCTTTACATTTGTAGTCTAGTTTCACAACAATCTCATTTTAGCATAACGGCACAAGCCCAGTTCAGAATACTTCCATTTTGTTGACAGATACCAACTTCCCCTTTAAACAAATTGCACTTTTCTTTAAAACTACTTCGACAGGATTATAGGATAAAAAAAAAAAAACGAACACCAAACACAAGAGACGACTAAACATCCAACTTATAGGTTCATTTAGTTGCACAAAAATGCATAAATATACATTATATGCAAAAAGCACAAATAGTTTGCACTTTTTGCTCAAATAAAGACAGATATGAGGCCTGGGATTGTCCAAATGTAGGGAAGCATTCACAAGGTCCATGCGAGATAAGCCATTTACACAACAGCCTAGCTTAGAGGTAAGACCAAGGTTCTACAGAACAGAAAGAAAAAAAAATACACATTTTGCTTTCTAGGTCAAAAGGCAACACAAACACTTAAGAAAATTAGGATACACAGAAATCTGCGTTCTAAATTCATGCCAAGAAGACTAACATGCAAAGACTGAACAGCTCTACACCTCCCTGGTGCAGCGGTGACCCCTGAAGGGACCAACACCAACTTCAAAACGTCACTTTTCCTTAGAGGAGTCTAACAGGTTTGCACAACGATTGTTTCTTTTTTAAGTGCTGATGGTACCGCAATAATCACCAAGGACATGTTTAGATTGTCGACAGCAAGATGGGTTTTAACTCCAACTCCCCCCACCCCGGGGACCTCAGGAGGGAGATAAATACTGTTTAATAATGCACATTTGTCCATTAAATAAACTTGTTTAAATTAAATGAAGAGCTCAGTAAACCTCACTTCAGCTGGATGAAGGTGTGGTTTCCAGAGGCCTGAAAAGAACAGAAACAAGAGTTAGTCTGAAACATGGTGCATAAATATTTAACATTTAACAAACGATTGACATCTAAATTGTAAAAATGAGATGTTTTGACATCACACAGAGACTGAAGCCAGTTGATTCAAACCCAGGTCAGTGTAAAGGTCATTTAACACCCATGGACCATCCTTACCCGCCTGGTGAACAAGCTTATCCATGTGCTGATAACGATGCTTTTAAATATAACCCATTATCAATAAGAATGTTAAGTAGTTTCCAGACACTAAAAACAGAGTGAAGTATAAAGAGTGACACTTGTTCTGGGGCGGAACTGTCCACTTAAATGTTAACGTTTCAGTTCTTGCATGCGAGCATTAGGATTTAAAAATGTTAAGTCATTAGTAAACACCTCTACAGAGACAAATGTTTTTGGGAAGTATGGCAAAACAGCAGCATCAAATCTTTTAAATCTTTCTTTAGAAGCAGACTCATTTACCAGGATACATTGTCTATTCTCTAAAGGAGCATTAATGTCTTGCAAAGATTTAAAATTAAGGCTGGATCGGAGCAATGCTTGGATAAAAGTGTGCAGCTGTGCTTAAGGGATAATTTAGTAAAAATCATAGGGTTTATTATATTTTTCCATGAAAAGATTAGGACAAAGACAAGAAACTAAAATTTGAAATATACAGGTGCTGGTCATAAAATTAGAATATCATGGGGAAAAAAAGTTGATTTCAGTAATTCCATTGAAAAAGTTGATTTCAGTAATTCCATTGAAAAAGTGAAACTTGTACAGTATATAATATTTCATTACACAGACTGATACATTTCAAAAGTTGATTTTGTTGTTGATAACTTGACAATTAATGAAAACTCCCAATTTCAGCATCTCAGAAAATTAAACATTGTGAAAAAGTTAAATATTGAAGACACCTGGTGCCACACTCTAATCAGCTAATCAACTCAAAACATCTGCAAAGGCCTTTAAATGGTCTCAGTCTGTAGGCTACACAATCAGGGGAAGACTGCCGACTTGACAGTTGTCCCAATAGATGAGCACTGACACCTTGCATGAAAGCAAGACACAAAAAGGTCATTGCTAAAGAAGCTGGCTGTTCACAGAGCTGTGTCCAAGCACATCAACAGAAAGCTGAAGGGAAGGAAACGTGGTAGAAAGTAAAAAAAAAATATATATATAATAATGTACAAGCAATGGAGATTACCGCACCCTGGAGAGGATGGTGAAACAACTCATTCCAAAAATCTGGGGGAGATTCACAAAGAGTGGACTGCAGCTGGAGTCAGTGCTTCAAGAACCACCATGCTCAGACGTATGCAAGACATGGGTTCCAGCTGTCATGTTCCTTGTGTCAAGTGACTCTTGAACAAGACACGTAGCATTAAAAGTGTCTCGCCTGGGCTAAAGACAAAAAGGACTGGACTGCTGCTGAGTGGTCCAAAGTCATGTTCTCTGATGAAACTAAATGTTGCATTTCCTTAGAAAATCAAGGCCCCAGAGTCTGGATGAAGAGAGGAGAGGCACAGAATCCATGTTGCTTGAGGTCCAGTGTCAAGTTTCCACAGTCGGTGATGGTTTGAGGTGCCATGTCATCTGCTGGTGTTGGTCCACTGTGTTTTATTGAGTTCTGTACATGTTCATACTTTTCATGTGGCCAACATTTCTAAAAATACTTTTTTAAATCAGTCTTAATTTCTGAGATATTGAAATTGAGGTTCTCATTAGTGGTCCGTTTTAATCTACATTAAAAGAAATAAACATTTGAAATGTATCAGTCTGTGTGTAATGAATAAATGAAAATATACAAGTTTTGCTTTTTGAATGGAATTACTGAAATAAATTTTCACAATATTCTAATTTTATGACCAGCACCTGTATACATTTTCTGTTTCAGGAGTTTTCACTTTCACAAAATAGCATTTATATAATTCAAACTAAAAGCCTATGGAGGCATCAATTTAAAGAATAAAGGGTGGGGGAGTCTGTCAAATCTACAAGAGGAACACTTGACAAAAAGGTTACTCACTAAATATCTAACAAAACTGCCGGGACTTCCATCCAGGCTGGGAAGTATCAGAGGGAGTAGGGTACCAGCGCATCTAAAGAGACACAAACATATGTTAAGTTCACCACAACCAGGCCCCGGAGCTTCAATCATCAGTCCTGTAGGTTTCATTCAATCATTTTACTTGGCATGAGCTTTTCCAGGCACATTTTAGGAGGACTGTCCCTTTAAGCCTGGTCACAGAATGCCATGGGAATGTGGGTCAGCTGCTCATTGAGGACAATTGTCCTCTAGTAATTAACGGGCATGGAGACGTGGAGAACTGAACGTCTCTGTGCGGTAAACATTCCCACTGAACTGGTACCAGTTTTCCTTTCCATCCGTGTCAATAAACCGCACGGCAAAGTTGGGTTTAAAGAAGTTGGTGAGAAGAAAAGAAAACCTCTTTTTATCAGCAGTTGTTCAGAGACATTGGCTGTTTTACCTTTGCGGTGTGATTAAGAGTCAGTGAGTGTTGGAGATCTGCGTATCCAGGATCTTTCATCACAATGCAATAAAAAAGCTATTATCTTTCCTTGGCTGTCTACCCAGTCAGCTTATGTCCCAACTGGAAGCTGGAAAGCAAGTTGGCACCTCAGGAGAAGGCTCTCGGGTCTGACAGCATCTCCAAGAGAATACCTGACATTCCTCAGCCTCTTGTCAGATAAAAAACGAGCCACGCTTTGTTCAGCAGCACTACTCCACACTCCTACAGGATGGCAACGAACTTTAAATGACCCCACAAGAAAAATATGTTCCATTGCCATTGTTCCAAAAAGTCCAGGTCTTTATAGTTGCCAAACCATCACTGTATGTGGATGTCTGGTAAATTATTATGGCTGTACACATTTATTCGTCTAGCTGTAACCTGCAAAGTGAAACTTGTTTTAAACAGAGTCCACATAATAAAGCAGCTAGCTAGTAAATGCAAACTTTTCTAGCAAAGATCCGATCATGTCATTTCATGATTTAGATGAGTTTATGAACAAATGCACATTTTATTCTGAAGGCACAGAGCTCCATTAAAAGGAAAAATTACTGAGTGTCTGAACAAAGTGTCACATAAAACCACAAAAGAGGAATTTAAGTGGCATTTTAAGACGGATCTACATCAAGACCTTTTCCTTCCATCATGGCTCAGGGTTTTAACGTCCTCAGCTGTCTGGTTTGCATCAAGGCTGGGAACAAGCTGTGCAGAGACTCAGATTTGATAGAGGTTAAAGCATCTACAGTGAATGCTGGGGTATTTCAACTGTTCAACTCCACTTTAGAATAAACTCAAAAATGTGGGGTTTTCAGAAAACTTCTGCACCAGCATCACCCAGCATGGACTTAATGTCAGACATTTGAAAGTTGCTTAGAAGAAGAGGAACACACCGGTTGCTCCCTCACCTGGGCGTGGAGGGCTGCGGCTGCAGCCGCGGCTGCCGGGTACGTGAAGGCAGCGTGGGGGAGCCCCGGGGTCAGCTCCGTGGTATACAGGGGGTAAGGAGTCCAGGCATCGGGTGATGCTGGGATCAGTGCTGCCCCTGTCAGATCATCTGAGAAGCACAGGGTGGGGAGGGAGAAGTTGACCGATGCACAGGCTTTAATCATGTGAACAAAGCAGAGACAGAATGCAAACTGGTTTGATAATTGTGTTTGAGCTTCAAAACAGGCCTGCGATTCCATCAGACTGCATTGCTGCTGAAATGTGTATATATATAAAAATAAATAATCAGAACCATTTCATTGTTTATTTATAATTGCACTTCTACAATTTTTTTTAAAGCACTCCAACATACAGCCTACTTAGAAGCAGAAGGGTTGACCATTACATACTGTATTTACTATTGTTACAAAATTACCAGAATGGAGTTTTTTTTTTGGTGCACAAAATTTATGGTGTTAAAAAAATTAAAAAAAAACCACTACTTTTGGACTCACTCTTTCATGGTTTTGCAACGATTGTCAACTTTATTACTCAAGTGATGAGACGGTATGAAAAGTAAAAAAATACTTCGGACAGGCACCCCATTTTTTAGTTTTTCTTCAATAGCCTAGACCAGTGGTCCCCAAACTACGGCCCGCATCAGGCCCACCTCCACATTTGGTCCGGCCCCCAGAATAATACCAGAGAGCATTTAGATTTTTCTTCATGTGTATTTGGATTTGATAATAAACTTGGACTTTTGCAACAAAATGTTCCTTAGTTATGAACTATTGTTCCACATTTAAATTTATTGTGTCAGAGTTTGGGGAAAAACGCTGACACATCCAAAACTTGACATTCTGTTCCACCCTTCTGCGGTCTGTGCCCTTTTCTTGCAACCCCCAGAAGAAAAAAAAAAATCCTAAACCCACCCCTCTCAAAGACAGAATGGAATAATGGCGAAAAGATTAGGTAAGAGAAAATTTGATTCAGAATGCAGGGCATTTAAGCTGCAGTGGACAAACATTTTTTTTGTTCAAAGGCTTTTATTTATTTTATTAATAGTATTATTTATCTCCTGACTTTTGTTCTGTGAAGAACCCAGAGAGGGTTATTTGATTGTGCTTTAATACATTTTTACTTTTAGGCATTCCTGCAACCGTCACACTTTATCCATTTACAAACTGACTCCGGCCCCCCACCAGAGAACGGAAAACTTATGTGGCCCTCACAGGAAAAAGTTTGGGGACCCCTGACTGTAGTTTTCTTTCAATAGCCTAGACTGTATGGTCAGTCAAAAGAACTACACTACCCAGAAGCCAACTGTGCTTCTGGCCGCTGCTTTGTCAAAATGGAGGGATTGTTTAGCAACGTAAATCTACACTATGAAGCTCACAGAACTGGCAGGAAAGATTCAAATATCCTGAAGCTCAATTATCCACACACACACACACACGTCAATCTGGACGGGGCGGTGGGCTCGTTCGCTGCAGGACACATCTGCCAAACCAGAACAGAGCAAAGCTGCTGTTCTGCAGAGCTGCTAGTACAATTTTGCAGTACATAATATGCATGTTTTAGGTTTAAGAGTTTAGAACATTGGAAAGAGTGTGGGAAGGGTTTATAAAGCCTTAAAGGTCCACTGACATGATGTTTTTACTATTCATAAAATTTCTCAAAATATATATATATTTTAACAATTACATATGTTCGTATTTGCAAACAAAATGATAAATCTCTTTAATTTGGCTTTAAAAGTGATTTTGAACTTCAAGCCGTGTTTAATCATGGAAAAACCTATTACACACGAACGCACCATCTGTGATGTCACACTGGGCAGAGGGCTCAGGTCTCTTTAATAGCGGACCATTTAAAACCCGACGAATTTAGCAATCTGTGAAGATTTGAGCTATTTGTCTTCATTTTGGGAAGCAGAAAATAGTTTGGGTGATGGAACAAGAAACAACAGGATCTAATTTAGGTCTGATGCTGTATCAGACTTACCTTCATGTCGAGCTGCTCATACCTACGCACTGTGACAAGCCCAGAGCTCTGCCCGGTGTGACATCACAGATGGTGCGTTCGGGTGTAATCAGATTTCCCATGATTAAACACGGCTTGAAGTTCAAAATCACTTTTAAAGCAAAATTAAAGTGATTTATCATTTAGTTTGCATAAAGGAACATTTAAATGATAAAATATATATATTTTGAGCAATTTTATGAATAGTAAAAAAAAAATCATGTCGGTGGACCTTTAATACTGTATATAAATACTAAAATAGTGTTGCTACTTCAGTTTTCCACTTATCGCGGTTGTGTGTAGAACGTAACCCGTGATAAACGAGGGACTGTATATTTTAATGGATGATTTTAACCAAGCCAAGTTTCCCCTCATGCTTTTTGCCACACAGCTTAAGTAAATACAACAAAGCAAAATCTGTCTAATGAAGCTCCCACCACCTTTAACCACCACCTGCCTAAACCCAGTAAACCCCACAAAAATTAAGGCAAAGAGACGCCACCGTTAAACCAAATTGTCCCAGCTGGATGGAAGCAAAGAGACCGTCTAAAGAATCAAGATGACATGCATGTGAAGGTGAGTTAGTCCTCAATTACAAACCGCTTTAATTCCGACCCATTCCATCTATCAAATACCAAAACATCTTAAGGTTTAAAAGAGGCCTACAAGGTTCACTGAGCAATGTGTTGCCAAGGTGAGGGTGCACGAGAGCCTAGAGTGGTGCAGCTGAACAACTTACATGGGTCCCGTGCAATGAAGTGTGCTCCTAGAGCGGGGTGGAGATTTGTGGGGTTCGGTGTGGCCATCAGCTTACTCTTTGCCATCTTCGTGTTGGCTTTAGCAAACTCTAAGCGCAGGGTCTGGGGACTTTCGGGGTCAAAACGGATACCCTGAGAGGAGAGATAGGAGGTTGAACATCGTAAGGGAGCCGAGTTTATGGGGGGCGCTGTGGCTCAGCGGTCTCACGAGGCCTGGTTTCCTTAAGCAGTGCTTCAACAATCAGGCTGCATCCTTCAAGCTTCCCTTGTGGGGTGGTAAAACTCACCATCCCCAGCTGACTGCTGTTAAAGAAGCTGGGGGGCAGACTGAAGGATACGCCGAAATATTTCTGCATGCTTGCGTCCGTTTCCTCAAAAATCAAGAGCGCAGGCGACTAAAGGTCAGCCCTCGCTCAGGTCAAGAGGAGACGACGAGGAAAGGGGCCCCGATTGCGAAACCAAGTGTTCATTTTCTTTAGGTGGTTTAACCTTGCTTGTGTCCTTGTGCCCTAAGCATTGTGCCCACATGCAGGTGAGTAGTATTCTGGTGTGTGTGTTTGTTGTGTGTGTGAACGCTGGTGTCTAAGAGGTGATGCTCAAAAGGAATGCTAAGCTATGAGAGGAAAAAGTGTTAGATACTGCCAACGTGGGCTACTGGGTGAGAGGTTACACTACTGAAGATGTGTCCAAATAACACTACACTTGTGGCTTTAGAACAAGTATGACAGTAAAGCAGTGATATGCAAAATGAGGAAAGCTAGGTCAGACTAAGAAGGATGTGTATCAAGGTCAAAGTAAACTACCGTAAGGCTACAGGATTCTGGCCTCTTTCCAAAAATGGCCCTGCCATTGAATTGTAAGAGACAAAATGGGTTGGCTGAGACGTTTCAATGGGAGAGAGGAATCTTTTTTGTTATAAGACCCAGAATTTATGGCATTAAACAAACAGGTTAGAACAGAACTAACATTCAATAAGATTTGGGAAGATAAAAAAGGAACTATTAGTAAAAAGGTAGTTTGTGCTTACATTTAGTGCATTCTTTGCAGCTTCAGCTCCAGAACGACAGTCAAACGTTACAAAGCCAACAGGCTGAAAGACGAACGGAGGCAGCACATAAACAAATGACCCAACTTCAGGTTCTTTTAACAATGGAACATTTAGTGTAATAATTCATAAAGTCAGAAACACCACCATAAGAGATTTAAAAACAAGACCCCTTTCAGGTCCTGATGGAGTGTTTCTCACCTGTTTTGACGTTAACTTAATCAGTGACCCTTCATAACCCTGCAGGAGAAAAAGACAGCCAATTATCCATCCTGGAGTCACATGAAGGAAGTCAGGCATGAAGTTCTCACAATACGAAGCCAAATTCTCTTTGCAACGTCACTTTGAGACCATCTGTGACAGTAATGTTAAAACAAAATAATAAAAAACAGCTTACATGTTTCCAATAAGGCACACCTCAGATTACTCAATGTTGAATGGTGCAAGCACACCATTGAATACAGGCACTGGTTTAAGCACAGATAAGGCACGATGTCCGAACCAGGCAAACAGAGGTATAAGGGTGGAAAAACACGAGTACATTCTTGGGAAATTACAGGAATTTTGTCTGGACAGGTAACTGAAAGATGGGGTTTATCCTGATCTTGATTTAGAGCCACAAACCCAACAAGGTTTGAGTGCTTCTAATAAATACTGGTCAACATCCTCAACAGAAATAACTTCAGGGATTAAGGAACTGTTAATACAGTCAACTATGAGGTTATTGTAAAAGGAGGTTTTTATTCCCCAGAGAGGACAAATGTTAAAATGTAATCAGATCTGGTTGTATTTACTTTCTGCAGGAGAACTCGAAACTTCAGCAGTTTCACAATGTTCAAATGTTTGGAAAAGACATTTTCCTGCGTTCGGGCTGAGCCACGGACAGGCTTGGTTGGCCAATTGTAGGAGCTACTCATTTACACATTCCACAAGACCATCCATCTGAGAGGGACACCACTTCCAATTTGGTTAGTTAGGACAAGGGTGGGAGGGGTGTTTATGGAACGCAGGACCAAGAGGAAAAACAAAAGAAAATCTAATGAACAATGATGTGGCCTCATTTCCATAAACGCAAATATGTGGCCCACAGCCATCGAGAAAACAAACTCCAACAGCTGAGAAAAAACATTAAAAACACAATTTTACAAATATTAAACTCAAAAATAGGTTTACTCTCAACTTCATTACTTTTACATCAATTTTCTTATATATTTTAATAAGCATTTTTTTATTTTATTATTTTTTAGAGTTACGAAAACCAACCTTTTTCAAACCAATCATTTCATTTGAAGCAGACTTGTGCTTCAACTTGCCTTAAAAGGTCTGAAGAGCAGGTACAATTCACGTGGTTTGATGTCAACTGGTAGGCCGCTGACGAACAGAGTCCGTACCTGCATGCAGGGAAAATTACAATATTTAGGCATGATTTTACACATTTGTTTTTCAAACACGTATTCACATGCAGTTTAATGCATCAACAAGATTAAAAACAGGACAAGATTTCTGAAAATAAATTTTGAGGTAAAAATGATCCCTGGATGTCAATTCAAAACTGTATTTATTGTACAGAAGATTAGTACGGTAAATCCCTTGTTTATAATTACCGGTATAAATCCTTAACAAAATTACAACCCAATAAAAATTGAGAATTTTATCTTCAAAACTAGAA
>JBBPBX010068328.1:0-19155 GCA_038048925.1 Garcialebias charrua
ATTGTCATGGAGAACAGGATCTGTGAGTTTGGTGGTCCTATCACTGCGTTTAGTTGGAAATCCTAACCCCAATTTGTCAAAATACAAATACCCATAATTCATAGGGAGAACGTAGGACAGACAGGAATCTCACAAAATGCAGTCAGGGAGTTATGGAGAACAAGATCTGTGAGTTTGGTGGTCCTATCACTGCATTTAGGTGGAAATCCTAACCCCAATTTGTCCAAATACAAATACCCTTAATTCATAGGTGAAACGTAGGACAGACACGAATCTCACAGATTGCGGTCAGGATTGTCATGGAGAACAGGATCTGTGAGATTGGTGGTCCTATCACTGCGTTTAGTTGGAAATCCTAACCCCAATTTGTCAAAATACCATAATCCAAAAAAAAGTGTTGGGAAAGTGTTGAAAGTTCCGATCAGCTCTGCGAGGTGCTGGCCAATATCTTTAACACCTCATACCCTGTAGACAGATCCCGTCTGCCTAAAGACCACACCACCATCATCCCAGTCCAAAAAAGCTCTACAGTGACTGCTCTGAATGACTATTGGCCAGTGGCTCTCACCCGATAGTCGCTGAATGCTTCGAAAAACTGGTCATGACTCACATCAAAACAACCATCATCAACGAAGACCCTCACCAGTATGCATACCGTGAGAACCGATCAACAGAGGATGCCATCTCCTCTGTGGTCCACACTGCTCTCACCCACCTGGAACAGAAGGACTCATACACCTGTATGCTCTTGTGGACTTCACATCTGCCTTCAAAATCATGATCCCCCAAACCATGATGGACAAATTACTCACACTAGGACTAAGCCCCTCCATTTGCAACTGGTTCCTTGACTTCTTAACTAACAGACTTCAGTCAGTGATGATCCACAACTTCTCCTCTTCCACCATAACCCTCAGCACTGGCTCTCCTCAAGGATGTGTGTTGAGCCCTCTCCTGTTCACTCTGCTCACATATGATTGTGCAGCTACCCATCCAGGCTGTCATAAAGTTTGCAGCTGATACAGCTGTGGTGGGATGCATCACAAACTATGATGAGTCCAGCTACAAGCAGGAGGTGGAACACCTGGAGAGCTGGTGCAAAGAGAATAACCTTCACATTAGCGGTAGGCGATATGGCTCAAATATTAGATCGTAATATTTCAGAGCATCCTGACGATAACGATAAATTTCGTGATATGACACAAATAAGCCGTGTTTTATCATGGGAAATCTTATTACACCCGAATGCACCATCTGTGACGTAGTGTGAGGCAGAGCTCTGGGCTTGTCACGGTGCGTAGGTATGAGCAGCTCGACATGAAGGTAAGTCTGATACAGCATCAGACCTGAATAGACCTTTTACCAGTTGACGTCATCACGCAAAGCTCGCCTGAAACGAGCGTTCTGATTGGACGGCAAAAAGCCGAAACCGGATGCAGGGGTAGGAAGGAGCCGGGGAGCTTCGTAATGATAGAGAGTTGTAATTTAGAAGCTTGTTTTCTTAAAATATTGAACAACCACTGGTCAAAATGCCTGAACATTGTGCCGCCGATACGACAGGAGGTGATTGTGTGCGCTGATGGAAAATGGGGAAATCCTTCAGGCTTTTTTGCGAATGTCCAGCAGGGTGAGTCGTTGTGTGTCGTTGTCAACAACCTGTATATCCAAGCGTCAGAAATAAATGTTTTAAATTTCTCACACCAATACTTCTGATATTTAGACTGATTTGGTTATTGTTACAGGTTTAACATCTTCTGTTAGCTGCTATAACTAGCGCCATGTCTTCATAAGAGCCGTCAGTATTAGCACAGGATGTAAACAAAGACATGACGTTTGAGTCACACAAATGTTCACAGCGTCCTTATTTCTTATTTGATTTCTGTAAACTATGTCTTAAATACAACCTGAGACAATTGGTGATGTTGTGATGTGAAAAATAATAACTATCCCAAGAGATACATTTATTAGCTTTCCTGGGAAAATGTAATTATCCTTGAGAACGTATTTACTTTTGCACTTTTGACACACTGTTTATACAGCTTACACTTTATTAGACGTAAAATGTGTGAAAATCTTAAATATATTAAAAACAATATATTTTGCATGTGAATTCCATAATGACACACACAATATGGTTATATATTGTGCTTGTTTTTGCAGACAACGAGGTGGCTGCAACCACGCTGGAAATACATTCTAAACCAACCTGCACCCAGTTGTACATGGAAGGGACCAGCCCCAAAACGAACTGCACCTGCTACTTGGATGAGCTGCAAGTTTTAAAGTGAGTTTAATCAGTGTTCCTGAAGAAATTTCATATTACGCTTATAACACAAATACCCAGAAAGGTGACTTTCAGTCAATCTTCACCAACAACTGGAATAATACAATATCACTTATTTTGTCTTATTCCAGTCAAAAAACTATTCAACATTTTACAATTGTAGTTTATTTTATTGTGTTAATTATTGTTGTTTTCTAGTGGCACTAGATAAGAAATAAATGCAATCACATATGCACGGTTTTAAATGTTTTCTACAATTGTAAGATCTGGAATAGTTCTTGGACATTTTTGAAAAAAAAAACATTTCTACAAACAGATTTGCTAATATGTGTTAGATACAAACCACATTTTTCATGTTGGTGTCATTATAGGCATGACAGCGGCATCCAGAAGTTTTCCAGGAGAACGCTGAACAGCCTGCATTTTGAACCCACGACATCCTGATGAGCCCATCACTGCTGGCTGGTCTTCACAAGGACATTTTGAGCGTGGAGCCATTGTTGCCTTTTGCAGGTTGTAGTCGTAATCTTTAAAAACCACTAACACTTATCTGTATGTTTCTTTAATTCCTTTATTTTGTCTAGAATTTAAAACCATGTTTTTTTCTTTTGAGGTATGCTCAAAGCCCTGGCTGCGGTTTCTCGATCCAGACCCTCCGGCAGATGAAGTAGCTGACGACCGCGGGCCCTGTCCAGTCTCCACGCCATCAGAGAGACCTGCCAGAAGTTCAAAACATCTTTAAATGTCTCACAAGCACACACATTATTTATATAAGTCACAAACAGAAACAACACATACCAGAAGATGTGTTTGTGTTTGTCATTTCACTTGTTAAAGGACAGAAAGTAACCTGCTAATATTTAATGTTTATGGGGTTCTGGTGCTAAGTCATTGGATGACCAGAGAGCTATAAACTAGAGAACAGATCTGACAACAGCAGAGTCACAAAGACGATCTTTCGGCCTGGTTTGGTCACCATGATAAGAGAGACTGACCTGTTTTTGTTGTAAACGCTCTTTATCTAGTGAGATTCAAAATCATAAAATGTGACTAAAACAGCATTTGTATATTAAAGCTGCAGTATGTAGCTTTTTTTATGAACATATTTCTTCACTCTGTCACTACCTCCTGACAGACTGATGTTAGCCAGGTAATCTCTGAAAAAAAATTAAAAAAAATATTGTCCCCTTGCTTCTCCAGGTGGTAAATAAGCATTTCTAAAAAGAAAAGGTGACCCGCCATTTTCCAGCCAATAAAAACAGAGTTTGTAACCAGCCAATAAAAACAGAGCTTGAATTTGAATCAGCCAATAAAAACAGAGCTTGAATTTGAAATTCAACAGACCACAAGGGGGCAGAGCCACATATGGCTCTGAGGGGGAGGGATCAGAATGCTTTGCCTGTTGAAAATATTTCTAACTGCTGCAGTTCTACAGAAACTGCATACTGAACCTTTAACAGATTAAAAAACTTAACTAAACAAAAGTTCCACTTCTATATATATATTTTATATTTAAAGGTTGGTGTGTTCATGTCTAAATTTAATGTACTACAATCAATGTGTTTTGGGATGTGTGGACTATTTCAGTAATCAATCACTGTAATAAACATGGATTTGAATACAGTATATACATTTGGTCAAATTGGGGAGGGAATGACTGAGCCAGCTGAGCAGTGCTGTGAGTTTTCATTGGATTAGCGCGATGTCCTTCAAAAACTTCAACCAATGTGATGTCACGGTCGACAGAATTTATTTAAAATATATACCTGTATATTTGGATCATGACAGGCCTGACAGGTCCATAAATGTACAATACACTCCTTGTACAATACATACCTCTTCCTCAGTGTACTGCTTGTATCCTGGATGCAGAGAGGTTGCCAGGTTCAGACTAGCTTCCCTTTTTCCACCTCTGACTTGATATCAAACCCTTTGTCAGCAAGGAGTTGTTGGCCAGTTGCTGCTGTAAAACAAAGTATTAATTCATATTTGACAATAAACAAAACAGTCTTGTGTATAGTTAAACTGTATGCTTATATACATTGATGACAGGATTGCTTTTTTTTCTGTGACAGCATTTCACCGATGCTCCCAGCAAAACTGTGCGAATAACTTACAGAAACAGAGAAATGGCTGAAATGTTTTCAAAGATGCAGTGCTGTTAGACCTCAAATAATGTTAATAAAACATGTTTGTCTTGTGGAAACTATACTGTATATTTTTTCAACGCAGAAAGACTTCAAATGATAACAGCTAACAGTGCAGTGGTCTGTTCATTTTTACACAGCTGCATGTTAGATGACATTTTACTCACCTGTTCTTCAGGGGGGTTGAAGGAAGAATCTCTTTGCATGTCCCAGGTTGAAACAGGTTGAAACTTCAACACAGCCAGTGGACTGAGGAACAGCGAGTTCTCATAGAACTAGCTAGCTGCTAGCTTAGCAACTGTCCAGTAGCATTCTGCTGCGGGAGGTTGTTCTCTGTTTTGTCTGTTTCCCATATCCAAGATGTAATGTTGGAACGTAATCCACGGAGCTTGGATCATTAATGGCCATGCCAGATAATAAATGCTGATTACATACGTTGATGCTTTGTGTCGGGGTGAAGTCCTGCCGGCGAAGCACTTGAAGCCACATCTTCCTCCACATCTTCCTTCTTTTAGTCGCTTTACTCGACTTTCCTAGAGGGACGTTGTAAAACGTGTTGTATATCCACCAAGTCTGACCTTTTTCTTTTACTCATTTACGTTGCCTGGAACAATTATAAACACAATAAAAGTCATATTTCCCCACCGCGAGCGTTGGCAGTAATGACAACACTAGACGCGCACCCCCCAACTTCCCGAAAATTCTGGAAAAATGTGAGTGCGCATGCGCGATGATGACGTCAACTGGTAAAAGGTCTATTAGATCCTGTTGTTTCTTGTTCCATCACCCAAACTATTTTCTGCTTCCCAAAATGAAGACAAATCACTCAAATCTTCACAGATTGCTAAATTTGTCTGGTTTTAAATGGTTTAAACTAAATACTGTTACACCAGTACAGAGAGGTGGAGGGGAGGTGCGCGGTTCGGTCGTTCGGCGCGCTCGGTTGTTAAGGGGGCGGGGCGCTCTGACGTATTACGTCATGAAATTAGCATATCATGATATCATTTTTTTTGCCCGGGCAAGCTTATTTTACCGGTATTATGTTGAACGATATGAGATGGCCCAGCCCTACTTCACATCAATGTGAAGAAGACAAAGGAGATGATTGTGGACTTAAAGCTAGGGTCTGCGATATTTGAACACTCTGGGACTCTCTGGGACTTAGAAATATTTTCAGCGCAGAAAAGCATTCTGCTCCCTCCCCTCAGAGCCATATATGGCACAGTCCGTGCTCTGCAGCTGAACTTGGGATCTGCTCCGCCCCCTGCTTCTGTCTGCTCAGAGCCGCTGCGATATTCTGTGTTTATGGCAATAAAACCTTCTAATAAAATAAAATAAAACCATGGAGCGCTACTCTTACAACACAAAATCCAGCAGAAATCATCAGAGGTTCACGAAGCAACGTTTGGACATGATTTAATTCGCTCGTGACTTCCTCATGTCGCTGCGCTGGTCTGGAATGTCTGGAATGCTCCACCTCCTCCTGTCTCTGCGCTCCAAAGTTCTGTGTTTATATGATAATATAACTGTTTATAAAACCACGAATCACTCATCCAACAACAGAAAATCCAGCAGAAAACAACAGAGGTTCACGAAGCAACGTTTGGACATGATTAATTCGCTCGTGATTTCCTCTTTCTGTCAGCGCTGGTCTGGAATGTCTGGAATGGAATGCTCCGCCTCCTCTACATGTCCGCTCGGAGCGCTGCAAAGTTCTGTGATTATATGATAATAAAACCTTTTAATAATATTATAAAACCATGGAGCAGTTGTACAACAACAGAAAATCCAGCAGAAATCAGCAGAGGTTCATGAAGCAACGTTTGGACATGATTAATTCGCTCGTGACTTCCTCATGTCTGTCAGCGTTTCTCATTCCTGTCAGTGAAGGATGAAGCAATCACTTGACTTTTTGCAAAAAAACAAAATAAAAGTCCAGCTCTGTGATGAAGAAGGGATATTTAATAAATTTGTGTCACATACAAAACAGTCCTGCATCGCTTTGCAATCCTTTGAATGAGAACGAGCTGCGGCTGGGACAGGTGGGGGCGTGGGTTGGGGCGTGACAAACAACTCTGTTTTGATTGGCTGTCAGTGTCCTGGTCACTCTGTGTTTTCAGTGTTTTTATAAATGCTGATAGAGAAGCAAAGGGACTATAGTTTTTTTCAGAGATTACTTTGTCTAACATCAGTTTGTCAGTAGATAGTGACTGAGTGACTGAATATATTGTTTGAAAAGTTACAGACTACATTACAATCTTACATACCCCACCTTTAAGAAGGAACAAACACACCCACACCCCACTGAACATAAGAGGATCTGCAGTGGAAGTGGTCTCCAGCTACAAGTACTTGGATGTACACATGAATGATAACCTCAGCTGGAGCAACAACACACCAGCCTGATCAAGAAAGGTCATCAGAGACTCTACTTCCTCAGACGTCTGAGACGAGCTGGTCTGAGCAGCTCAGTCCTCACCTCCTTCTACAGGTGTGCAGTGGAGAGCATCCTGTGCTCCAGCATCAACGTGTGGCATGGAGGCTGCACAGTTGCAGAAAGAAAAGCTTTTTAGAGAGTGGTGAAGGCTGCACAGAAGATGTTGGAGTCAGTCTCCCCACCATCACAGACATCTACACCTCCAGATGCAGGAAGAGAGCCACCTGCATCATGAAGGACCACACTCACCCAGCACACACACTTTTTGCCCAACTCCCCTTAGGAAGGATGTTGAAGAGCATTAAGTGTAGAACCACTAGACTGAGGAACAGCTTCTACCCTGAGGCTGTTAGACTCATGAATATCTAACCAGAATGGTCACTATGAAAAATCACATCATGTTGCTGCTGATCTGTTTCATGTTGCTGCTGATCTGTTTCATGTTGCTGCTGATCTGTTCATGTTGCTACTGATCTGTTTCATCCATCCATCCATCCATTTTCTTCTGCTTATCCGGGGTCGGGTCGCGGGGGTAGCAGCCTAAGTAGGGAGGCCCAGACTTCCCTCTCCCCAGCCACTTGGAGCAGCTCCTCCGGGGGAATCCCAAGGCGTTCCCAGGCCAGCCGAGAAACATAGTCCCTCCAGCGTGTCCTGGGTCTTCCTCTGGGTCTCCTCCCGGTGGGACATGCCCGGAACACCTCACCAGGGAGGCGTCCAGGAGGCATCCTAACCAGATGCCCGAGCCACCTCAACTGGCTCCTCTCGATGTGGAGAAGCAGCGGCTCTACTCCGAGTCCCTCCCGGATGACTGAGCTTCTCACCCTATCTCTAAGGGAGAGTCCAGACACCCTGCGGAGAAAACTCATTTCAGCCGCTTGTATCAGAGATCTTGTTCTTTCGGTCATAACCCAAATCTGATCTGTTTCATGTTGCTGCTAATCTGTTCATGTTGCTGCTGATCTGTTTCATGTTGCTGCTAATCTGTTCATGTTGCTGCTATTTCATTTTAATTTTTAAAATTGACATTTCAAAATGAATTTTGGCCACTTTTTACATAGACATATATTGAAAATTAAATGTTAAATGTTATTTTACTTATTATTTTAATTAAGTTACAAATTGAGCAGTCTCGAAGAAGAAAATGAAAATGCAGTTTGGTTTATTCATTTTAAATTTTATTTATGACTCAAAAAAGGCAGCTTGACTTTGAAATGAAAAAGCATTCCTGCTAAACCATTTAAGTTTTCAAATTGTCTCACAACCGCTTCCTTGTGTTGTGTTCTGCATTTAACACTGCCACTACTATTAGCATTTGAAAACGACTATTTGTTCTACCAGAGACTGCAAAATGCCAGAGGATAATTTGCATGCCATTCCATACAAGCAGTCTGCCAGGAAGTCAGCAGGTAGCCAATGCTCAACGGGGGGATGGAGGCAGACTTGAATCTTTTCAGTGTTGACATTTTTGGGGGGGTCAGTGATAGTGATCCAGATACCGGTACTGTATTTAGTTTTTGAGCAAACATTTAACTTTTGTCCTGACAAAAAGAAATCAGGGAAACAGAGTTGCTTTTCTCTAACACTTTAGAGATTACATTAGCTAAAACTATTGGTCTGTAGTTATTAAGGCTACCAACCTTACTAGTTTTGTCCTTAATTACTGGCACAAGTGATAAATAAAGACTCAGGCAACTAACTGTCCATGGTTTAGAAATCCAGAGAAAGAAATTGCAAGCAGCACAGCCACTTTTTGGCTAGCATATTTCAGATGTTCTGCTGTAATGCTATCAGAACCTGTTGCCTTATTCTCACACAAGTATGTTATAGCCTGCTGGACTTCACTAGGGGTTATTATAACCACATCACTCTTAGCAATATTTCCCAGTCTATATGGTTCACTTTTGACACAGTTAAATAAAGTAGAATAGTGCTGTCTCTGAGCCCCAGATGGTACTGGGGAATAATGCAGCAAGCAAGCCCAAGTAAGCGGCTTCACGTCCAAAACAAGCCCAAGAAACCACAACAAGCGACTATAGCAAATAACAAGCCCAAATAATTATAATAAGCGGGCTTGGCAGCGTTTCTGTCATTTCGCTCACGTGATCATGTTTTTTTTATTATTTTTTTTTGGGAGGTGGGGTTGTTGATGGGGCGGAGGCAGGTGGTCGAGACGACACCTGTGTTGCTCGTTAACAAGCTTTTATTTTATTAAATTATTTTGTCACTTAATGGACAGTGCAATTTGTGTTGTGAAGGCTGCATGATGCCAGGTCATTTTTTGTAATGCAGGTCTATCACTAAATCAGAAAACAAGTAAAATTCTCCCCTAAATTTATTGTTGGTTATCTACGGTAACCAAAATGTTAGCTGTTCATTGTGTAAAGTTAATATTCTTATGGATGTCAGTGCCACCATTGCTTTGTAAAATGGCATGTTGTGTGTGAAATGGCATGTGTTACGAATAAAACTAATTCAAAAATGTAAGTGCTCCCCTAAAGCCATAGTTTGTGACAAATCGTGTTCCATCGATTCATTATCTTAGCCAGGAGTGAGTTTAAAAACTGAATGATGTTTAAATTATTTTGCCTTAAGACAATGATACATTCAACTATATGGAGTATGTTTCTAAAATATCCTGATGCATGCTCAATAATCAGCATTTTTTTTCACATTTTTTTGTTTTTCATCCCTTTGAGTTTGCAGGTATGTATGATTAGTAAAACTGCTTTGTGTTTACAATGTATGGCTCATCAGTAATTAAACCATGGTGTCCAAAGTCTATTCTTCTTTCTGCTACCTTTCATTTTTTTACATTGTGTACGTATCATTAATGGGATTGTCTTGTATTGTATTTCTTTTGTAAAAAAAAAATGAACAAATTTAATCAACATAAACATAAACATAAACATGTGTACACCCAAGTATTTGTAGCTGGATACTTCCACTGCAAATCCGCTTATGTTCAGTGGGGTGTGGGTGTTTGTTCCTTCTGAAATCCACAAGATATATATATATATATGTGTGTGTGTATATGTCTATATATATATATATATATATATATATATATATATATATATATATATATATATATATATATATATATATATATATATATATATATATATATATATATATATATATATATATATATATATATATATATATATATATATATATATATATATATATATATATATATATATATATATATATATATATATATATATATATATATATATATATATATATATATATATATATAATATATATATATATATATATATATATATATATATATATATATATATATATATATATATATATATATATATATATATATATATATATATATATATAGTATATAGTATATATATGTATAACATATACATACCCCCCCCCACACACACACACACACACACACACACACACACACACGCACACGCACACACACACACCCTCCCCCTGTACACATACACACACCCTCCCCCTGTAAAGATATTTTGGTGTTTATATGTTCATCACAGTGTGATTGAAAACAGTTAAATCTGAATGGTTAGAGAACTCACACATCACATTTTAGGATCTGGTTATTACGTATATACACACAGATTGTTCAAAATAAAGGTTGAATGAATGAAGGAATGGATATTTATATATTTAGCACGTGTTACACACATTAGTAGGTGTAAACAATAAAAAAACAAACATATGTTGGTTTAGTGCTTAATTCAACCTAAACATTTAAGGAGTGATCCTTTTTAATAATCTCTTTAAAAGTTAACAATATAGTCTTCGTTCCCCGTTTGTTTTCCACATGTATTAGTGTGTTTGAATGACAGGGATGAACACAAAACACTTTGTAGTACGATGTTTTATGAAGTTTCAGTCCATTTCCTTCTATCAGTTGACCGGATGTTCCACTACTACTCCAACACACCCTGAACGCACCGCTGCAACGGGCCAGCCCACTCAAGAGGTCATGAAATATGATTGGACGAGGGGGAGTTTGACTTTTGAACCGGAAGTTATTCTGCCTGTAGCGCTGATTGGATCATGGTGCTCGTTCTACTTTTAAATACGTTGTTTTCTCTCAGTTTTTGCGGGTTTTTGAAAACATGAGTGTCACCGGTGAGCTAAATGTAGCTGCTGCTATTCAAGAATATTTTGATTCAGGACATACATACGAGGTCATACTGGACATGCTCAGGACTCATCACAACATTTCAGTTAGCATGAGTACACTGAAGACGCATTTCAAAGAAGCTGGACTGTGCAGAAGAACTAACTACTCTCCACTTTCTGAGGTGAGGGATGCAATTGTGATAGAGCTGAGTGGCCCAGGGGAATTATTTGGATATCGGGCAATGTGGCAAGCTCTCAAACTAAAACACAAACTGCATGTCAAACGAGATGTAGTTATGAGGCTGATGAGAGAGCTGAATCCTGAAGGAATCGCTTTGAGGACGCGCCGGAGGTTTACAAGACGCACATATTACTCAAGGGGACCAAATTACATCTGGCATGTAGATGGATACGACAAACTTAAGCCCTTCGGCTTGGCCCTTTCAGGATGTATAGATGGCTTTTCAAGAAGGATGATGTGGCTTGTTTGTGGAAAAACAAACAACAATCCGTCTGTCATCGCTCACTATTATATAAACTGTGTCAAGAGTCATGGTGTGGTACCAATGAGACTAAGAACAGACCTCGGCACAGAGAATGGAACTATGGCAGCAATACAGTGTACCCTCCGTGAAGCGCATACAGACTCTTATTCTGGATCATTAAGCCACAGTTATGGATCATCAACTGGGAATCAACGCATCGAGTCATGGTGGTCTTTTTTCCGCAGAGGAAGGTGGGTAAATCTGTGTGTGGTAGATGAGATATACATTGGAAGCTGATCAGTGTTGATTTTGTAACATTTTCTTGTTTTGCTGACTATTGTCCCATATTTTGTTTGTTCCCAAAAATAATTACCATCAGGAATTATTTTGTGGTTGTAATGAGTACTTTGTATTGTCCAGTTACAGAGCACACACAAATGTTTTAGACTGTCTTAAAAAATAAGAAGCATTATTTTGTTCATGGCATACGTTTGTAGCATGCTTTACATGTAATCAAAAGCGAAAAATGGAGATGGGGAGACATTTATTTAATCAATAATTTTAAAAATCAACTTATATTCTAATGTATCTCCAGGTCTCAGTTTTGGATGGACTTGTTTGCAGACATAAGAGATTCAGGGAACTTCAGTGGAACCCACGAACACAAATGCTTGCTGAGATTCTGCTTCCTCAGTGTTCTGCAAAAAGACCTAGATGAATGCACAGAGCAGTGGAACAAACACAGGATCCGGCCAAGCAGACTTGCATCATGTCCTGGAGGGATTCCAAATGAACTGTATCTCTTGCCTCACAGGTAATTGACATCTTCACAGAATGAAGTAGCCATTTGCATGAAATAATAATGAAAAGTGGTATGTTTTAGCCCAAGTTGGTAAAGTATATTTTAATCATTGTACACATGTGAGCTAAGCTGGTATGTTGTAAGCTGTCACTGGTCGTGCTCTCATACGTGTCATACAAGTCATGAAACACATTTGATATTTAAAAGTATTTGTAGTTTTTTTCTTCTTCTTCTTTCGGCTTCTCCCTTAGGCCCTGTTTACACGGACACTGTAGCCGTTTACGCATTGGCCAGCCCTCAATGGCCCGGGGCTCCCCTGGGTGGCTCTGGGCCACCTGCGTTCATTACGCATTTGCCGCAGAGCCGCCTTGAAGTGGGTGGGCAGTTCTCTGGAAGTGGGTGGGGTGCTCTCTTCACGTGGGTGGAGTGTTCGTGTTTTAAGAGAGGAGACTCGGCAAAAAAAAATTGTTAGCTGGATATATATATATATTAGTGTTTCTGCGTTTAATTTTTGTTAATAACTGATCACAAATCAGCTTATGTTACAACGTAAATAACACGAAGCGCACACCCATTTCCGCCTTTCAGCGCGACCTGAATGTCATTAAACAATAACTAATATTGTCTAACTGTTGCGCGCAGCCAGGGTTTTAAAATATAACGAATAATCTCTAACTTTTACGTGCAGCTAAATGTTAAGAGGAGTGATTCCTATATGGGGAAGTTGGACACCAGAAAATCCAGTCCGGAGTATAGCTCAAAGCGTTAGAGCACTGCTCTTTTGACCGGGAGAAGTGGGTTCGCTTCCCGCCTGGGACAAAGTCATTTTACTTTTTTTTTCTTTATTCACATTTTCTTTTAAATAAAAAGGAGTTTGTTTGGTTAAGAAACTCCTTTTTATTTACTCCAATAAAAAAATAAAAAAATAAATAACTTTGTCCCAGGCGGGAAGCGAACCCACTTCTCCCGGTCAAAACGACAACGCATTAACTCGTTGAGCTATTCGGACAGACTGAATTTTCAGGTGTCCAACTTCCCCATATAGGAATCACTCCTCCTGACATTTTAGCTGCACGTAGAAGTTAGAGATTATTCGTTATATTTTAAAACCCTGGCGGCGCGCAACAGTTAGACAATATTAGTTATTGTTTAATGACATTCAGGTCGCGCTGAAAGGCGGAAATGGGTGTGCGCTTCGTGTTATTTACGTTGTAACATAAGCTGATTTGTGATCAGTTATTAACAAAAATTTAACTCAGAAAAACTAATTCAGCTAACAATTGTTTTAGGGGTTTCTCGTTTCTGTAGTTAAATTTGAATGAAATTCAACCCTCGCGCTGAGGTTGTTTGAATGAGTCCCGCCCCTGCTGCAAACAACGAATCAAATGAGAGCTGAAACTGGCTCTGTCGGGCTCGGCCCGATAAGAACCACGGTGAAGATGGTTCCAGAACAAGGGTGGATCCCGGGCGGAAAAGGTAAATGCGAAGACGCCGAACCCGGGTTAGAAGCTGGGAGAGCCGGGGAGGGCCGGCCAATGCGTAAACGGCTTGTGTGGGGGAAACGAATGTTTTGGGTATGTTAATTAGGTGAAAAGTTTTGCGTTGACACTGTCGAATTCTGTGGATACGACTCTCTCCCCCTCCACACCCCGTCCTCATGATTTCACTGTAGTTACCATGCTGGGCCTTTAGATGGCGCTGTGATTTTTGGAACCTTCACTACTGCGCATGCGCTGCCTGAGGTAAACAGAGCAGCTGCCTCGTCTGTTTTCCTCTCTGGCTAAAATCAGCTAACTACAAGTTGTTGTCAACAAGTTAACAACAAGTTAAAGCTGGAATTTGGATAAGAGTCAACAGATTTGAGTCAGTGGGACTCGCTTCATCTAACAAGCTGCACACCAGACGCTGAGACTGTGGACCATAACCGCTGAGTGGACTGTGGACCAGAACCGGACTTTACTCGGTGATAAACAGCTGACTTACAGCAGGTAAATCAACGTTCTTAATATAATGTTTGCTTGTGTTTACTTTGATCACACAACAACTGAGTTTTTATTTATTTATTTATTTCTGTCAGGTGGAGAAGCTGTCGTTCCAACAAACAGGCAGACGGTTCGGCGGTTCTGATGGGTCCAGATGAACACACAGCAAGAGTCCAGTTCATTAACGTAGTTACAGTTCGGTTCACGTGTTTTAATAGTGTGTTCAGTTTAATTCTCTGCGTTTGTGTTTAAACTTTGGTGCTGAATAAATAAATAAATAAAAAATAAACCTGGTGTCTTCATTTTCACAGCACGTTACGCACTGTTTAAAAAATGTAACGAGTCCAGATAGATACTGTAGTTCAGATAAATTTACATCTCCCACGCCAACATAAATACTGTTTATTATTGTTAAACTGTTATATTTTGCAACGTGACACGTGAAATGTCACTGTCCGCGCGTGCGGGCTGCGCGCATGTGGTTGATAACAAAAGCTCCACGGGAGATGTTTACATTATCTGCGGGGGGTCAGAGAAAAACTTCCACCTTGAGAGCAGGATCAGAAAAGTATCGGTGTCATCGAGGGGGGCCAGCAGCGTCGTGTAGGCGATAAGCAAAGTCGCAAAGAGAAAGTAGCGGTTACACTCAAAATACGCGTACCCTGCTCTCAAGGTGGAACTTTTTCGCTGACCCCCCGTTGATAATGTAAACATCTCCCGTGGAGCTTTTGTTTGAACACATGCACGCAGCATGCACGCGCAGACAACCGGCATTTTAACAATGGCGGTGGACTGGACAGTGGACACCACACGCACCACTTTCTGAACTATAGCTGATGGAATATATTTTGATTCTCATATTTAATTATTCTACACCTTACCTGCATCTGTGTTGGAAGAGAGCCAGCTGCCTGGATCCAGTTGTCGCTGTTAACGAGGCAGTCGGACATTTCACGTGTCACGCTGCACTATAACATACTAAATGTGCTATATATTAACAGTTTAACAATAATAAACAGTATTTATGTTAGCGTGGGAGATATTTAAATTTATCTGAGCTAAATGAAGCTATCTGGACTCGTTACGTCATGCCTAACATGCTGCTGAAAATGAAGACACCAGGTTGATTTTTAATTTATTTATTTATTCAACACCACAAACTCATGTCACAAACACTGAGAATTAAATTGAACACTTTTAAAAACACGTTAACCGAACTTTAATGAACTGGACTCTGTTGTTTTCATCCTGGTGGAAACTGGACCCACATCCGGTTCGCTTCGTGGAACGACAGCTTCGACCTCGCAGGAAAAAATAAAAAATAAAACCTCAGTTGGTTGTTCTGTGATTGAACTAAACACAAGGAAACATTATTAAGAACATTGTTTACCTTGTAGCGCTGCTGGAAATCAGCTGATTCTCACGGACTAAAGTCAGACATGTTGACTCGGTTCCGGTCCAGTCAGCAACTGGTGTGCAGCTTGTTAGATGAAGCGGCCCCACTTGGTGTCAAATCTGTTGACTCTTATCCAAATTCCAGCTTTAACTTGTTGTTAACTTGTTGACAACAACTTGTAGTAGCTGAACTTTTAGCCAGAGAGGAAAACAGGCTGCCTCGGTGCTCTGTTTACCTCAGGCAGCACGCGTGCGCAGTAGTGAAGGTTCCAAAAATCACAGCGCCATCTAATGGCCCAGCATGGTAACTACAGTAAAGTCATGAGGACGGGGGGGGGGGGGAGAGTCGTATCCACAGAATTCGCCCATGTCAACGCAAAACTTTCAACCTAATTAACATACCCAAAAGTTCCGTTTCCCCCACACAGTGTCCGTGTAAACAGGGCCTTAGTCAGGGGTCACCACAGTGAACTATTCGCACGAAGATTTGACAATTGTTTTTACGCAGGATGTCCTTCCTGACACAACCACAGACCACCGAGCTACCACAGCCCTCTGTGTGGAGCAGAGAGCTGCTATCTAGGGTTCCCGGGGGAATAGATGGTGTAGGTTAATAGATGGTGTAGGTTAAGGGCCTTGCTCAAGGGCCCAGAGTGGGGCAGATGAGGGTGGAGACAGGTGTGACTGCTTCACTTATCCCACCCACATTTTTGATGTTGTCTGTACCGGGGCAAGAACTGGCGATCTTCCGATCTCAAGCTCACCTTGTTAACCTCTGCGCCACCACTCCCACATTTAAAAGTATTTGTCCATACATCCATCTTCTTCCGCTTATTGTCGGGTTGCGGGGGTAGCAGCCTAAGTAGGGAGGCCCAGACTTCCCTCTCCCCAGCCACTTGGAGCAGCTCCTCCAGGGGAATCCCAAGGCGTTCCCAGGCCAGCCGAGAACATAGTCCCTCCAGCGTATCCTGGGTCTTCCTCTGGGTCTCCTCCCGGTGGGACATGCCCGGAACACCTCACCAGGGAGGCGTCCAGGAGGCATCCTAACCAGATGCCCGAGCCACCTCAACTGGCTCCTCTCGATGTGGAGAAGCAGCGGCTCTACTCCGAGTCCCTCCCGGATGACTGAGCTTCTCACCCTATCTCTAAGGGAGAGTCCAGCCACCCTGCGGAGAAAACTCATTTCAGCCGCTTGTATCCGAGATCTTGTTCTTTCGGTCATAACCCAAAGCTCATGACCATAGATGAGGGTGGGAACGTAGATCGATCGGTAAATTGAGAGCTTTGCCTTTTGACTCAGCTCTCTCTTCACCACGACAGACCGGTACAGCGCCCGCTTCACTGCGGATGCTGCACCTATCCGCCTATCGATCTCACGCTCCAGTTTTCCCTCATTCGTGAACAAGATCCCGAGATACTTAAACTCCTCCACTTGGGGCAGGACCTCCTCCCCGACCCAGAGAGGGCATGCTACCCTTTTCCGGCTCAAGACCATGGCCTCGGATTTGGAGGAACTGATCCTCATCCCGGCCGTATCACACTCAGCTGCAAACCGCTCCAGTGAAAGTTGTAAATCACGAACTGATGAAGCCAGTAAAAGTATTTGTAGTAAATGTAAAAATAATCCTTCACATTTGCATCTTCAATTCTATTGTTCTATTGTTTTGCAGATATGGTTCAAGGGACTGTGGATTTGCTGTTGCGGAGACGGAACTGGATGTGTTCCCTGAAGCAACACAAGCTACTGATGTGTGTGGTGATCCACTCATTGAGGAGTACCTGCAACTGGCTGTAGAACAAAATGGACTGCAGCGACCACAAGACTGGCAATCAGCCTCAGAACTGTATTTCACCCTCTTGGACATAGCCAAGTTTTAGACACAAACTACAGGTGCTGGTCATAAAATTAGAACATCATGAAAAAAGTTGATGTATTTCAGTAATTCTGTTCAAAAAGTGAAACATGTAGATTATATTCATTCATTGCACACAGACTGATATATTTCAAGCTGTATGGTACATGCTCATACATCAGTCTGTGTGTAATGAATGAATATACAAGTTTCACTTTTTGAATGAATTTACTGAAATAAACTTTTTCACAATAATTTAAGTTTATGACCAGCACCTGCATTTGAACCTATCTTAATTCTCCTTTTAAAGTGAAAACTGATATTGATCATCCAACTATGTTCAGTCAGGTCAACTGGATTTTTTTTTATTGTAATGTTAAATGTGTTTAGTTTTGTTTTATACTGTGATTTGAACCTTAAATATATTCTTTAATCCCCATCTTAATGTTTGGAACATTCTATTAAAGCAGTAAATTGTAATAAAATTTGTTGACGTAAATTTTTATTGTCAATTGTTGGCTGTACCTCATCTGTGGTTTTTGTTTAAAAAAGGTCTCATCTACAATTCGTTCAACCTTTATTTAGTCAGGTAAATCCCATACAGCCTCGTGGACTCATTTACAAGAGCAACCTACTAACTAAAACTAAATAATACAAACTAAATAATAATAATAATGAATTCAATTTATAATGCACTTTTCATTAATAAAAATCTAAAGAACGATGGTAGAATTTCCTTAAACAATAAACAAACATAAGAGAGAAATAAAGATTTTGTTTTAACCAAGTATCAAAACTAGCAAAACATTATAAGGTAGATGTATAAAATCAAAAACAGGAACATGTCTGCATTGCTTTTTGCCAGGATTCCAACAGATTATTAAAACCATTTAGAGAGGTCAAGGCCGAGAGCTACAAGAGGAGTCCTCGTGGATCAATGAGAGTAACCTTGTATAAATAAAGGTTTAATGAGGAAAAATTCTGTGTAAACCTGGAAGAGAAACAGTTTAAGACTTGTTAACATGGTGGTAAAGAAAGTGTTCGAAGTAAATCAACCGATAAACTGTAATAGAACTGTTTTATTTTGTACAATGATGTTTGTTTAACAAAAAATATTGGATGTAACTATTTCTGAATAGCTGACTTCAAATATTCACATATACCAAATGGATATAGAAGACAAAAATAGACAAGAAAAACAAAAATGTGTACATTGAAAAAAAAAAACGAAATACTGTAAGATTTATCATGACTAAAGTCAGCATCACACAAATACAATATTGTTTAAATGTAATGGAAGAACAGGAAAAAAAAGAAAGTACATAACAATTATCAAGTCTACAAAATTAATTGCAGAGTTTTTTTCAAGTGCATAAAATACCTCAGCAAGACCAAAGCACTTTAATACCATCTTATTATTAATACCATCAGCTTGACAATTTGGGCAACACTGTTCGTTCCTTCATTCTGCCATGCAGGTCCAGCAGCCAACATGGGAGCAGCATGATGAAACCATGGGCACCTGCACGCCACCTGAAAATTGGATGAAATAAAGTTATATTTTTACAGCAGTGTTTGACAATTGTATATATGAGAACACTTTACAACAGTTGCAGGATGAAGAGGAAGATGTGATGATAATTCAGGG
>JBBPBX010068331.1:0-19154 GCA_038048925.1 Garcialebias charrua
CACGCTGCTAACAGGACCACGCTGCTAAAGAACCACACTGCGAACAGAACCGCACTGTTAACTGAACCATGTTGCTAACAGGATCACACTGCTAACAGGACCACACTGCTAACAGGACCACACTGCTAACAGGACCATGCTGCTAACAGGACCATGCTGCTAACAGGACCACGCTGCTAACAGGACCACACTGCTAACAGGACCACGCTGCTAACAGGACCACACTGCTAACAGGACCACACTGCTAACAGGACCACACTGCTAACAGGACCACACTGCTAACAGGACCACGCTGCTAACAGGACCACACTGCTAACAGGACCACACTGCAAAAAGGACCACGCTGCTAACAGGACCACGCTGCTAAAGAACCACACTGCGAACAGAACCGCACTGTTAACTGAACCATGTTGCTAACAGGACCACGCTGCTAGGAGTACCATGCTGTTAATGTGACCACACTGCTAACAGGACCATGCTGCTAAAGAACCACACTGCGAACAGAACCGCACTGTTAACTGAACCATGTTGCTAACAGAACCATGCTGATAAGAGAACAGTACTATGCTGCTAACAGTACCACTCTGTTAATAGGACCATGCTGCTAACAGTAACAGAGTTTTTAACACTATTTTTATTTTAAATGCTTATTATTGTTGTATATTGTTGTCTGCAATCTATATGTTTGTTTGTCTAAAAAAAGGGCCTCCTTTGAAAATGAGTCCTCACGACTCAATAAGACTACCTGTATAAATAAAGGTTAAATAAAATAAAATCAAAATCCACAAATTGAATTGAACTGTAAAAATTTCCAGGAGGAGATCTGTGTTTTTTCTTCAGCTTTGAATATTTCACTTGTGAGATCAACTAATCTTTCACAGCTGTTGCCTTTATTTAACCAGAATTTAACAAACAAAAAATACATTGAGATCAAAATTTATTTTACAAATGCAACCTGGCTGAGAACAGTAACAGTCACACGCTCAACCAGTATTTGTAGATTAGAAGTCTAAACTCATCATTGATATTTGTATTTCAGTTTACAGTTTTTTGTTGTTTTGCTTTTAGCTTCAGGAGGAAAATATTTCCCTAAAATGTTTGTTAAATATTTTCAACGGGAACTTTAAAAAAGTATTTTAATCTACGTCTTTTAAAAGTAGAATAACGATAATACGTAATAGATTACACTACATTTAGAGGCTACATTTAATGTATGAAGATCATTATTTTTGGATGGCATCCATGTTGCCAGAATTTTCTTTAAAATTAATAAGAAGATGATTTTCAATTCTTGCTTTTGACTTGATCTGGCAGTACATGCCTGACCTTCTTCCTGTTCAGTTTGATTTAAATCAGCCTGCGCCAACAAGACCTTGTAATTAAATATGCAACACCTTTGATAAATTGACTGTAAAATGATTTGACTGCTAATATATTTCATTTGCTCAGTGCTTTGCCTCGTGTTTCATAGGAAACTTGAGGTATTTTGTTCCGTATAACACCCACCACATAATAAAAACATATGAGTCTCTTTATTTTACATTTGTATGTCAAAGTTAAGCTAACATCAAACAACTCCAGACTCACGCAAATCATTGTGCGAGCTTAACCAGAAACAGGAAGCGCAACAAGAACAAATGTTGCATTCAAGTTCAAATGTGTGCTTGCTTAGTCAAAGTGGTGAAAATATACTTTTGTGGCATCACTTAAAACAATATCAGTATAATAGATTTACTGAGATTACTTTTTATAGCATTTCACTTAGCTTTATACAGTTTTGATAATTTGGTTAAGGAACATGTAAAGATGTTGGTTTTGTATGTATTAAATGTTGCCAACTATATATTTTATAACACATAATTAGGATGTCATGACAACAGTATCCTATGTGACAATATACCTCACTTTATATGGCTCTGCCTTGCATGTGCTAACTGCAAATAAATCTACATATTTAAAATTCAACATCAGATTAAACAAAACGAGGACTTAAAATGACTGTAAAAGGATTTGACTGCTATTATTTTTTCACTTGCTCAGCGCTGCTCCATATGTTTAAAAGAGGTAAAGCATTGTGAGTTTGTGCAAAGTAGTGCACGGAGAGAGTGCAAGGTTTTAACGTCATAGTTACAAATTAATAACCAACATTGCTTTTTCAATATTAAGATCCAACCACAAATTTAAGAATACTATACCTGTTTTTATGTCAAAAGTAAGTACAGTATATTTTGTTAGTCAGCAAGTCCTGCAGAATTATTTTTTTTAAACTATACATATCTATCAGTACTTTGTACCTACCTTGACAAGACTCTCCAGCTCAGAAGAATTTACGCAGGCGTGCGTCACCAAAAAGTCCAGCTTTTTTGCCAGAATGTCCAGTTTCTGGTTGGTTTCGTGAGGCTGCTCCAGGGCTCTGAACACTGTTGCCCCGATGATGAGATACAGCACCACCAGGAAGAAGATGGCTGACACAGTCTTCCACCTCATGACGGTAGTCCGGGTGTCGCACTCATCATCCTCTGGAGTGTTCAGCACCACTGGCTTTGTGGAAAACGACAGGCGGGGCGTGGCGTTGTGTACGGCAGCCTTTGGGTCAAGGAGGTCAGGTGCAGCCACTGCGAGCATGAAACACATTCATTAGTTTCTATTACGGAGCTGTAGGACAGGAATATGCTACATGTGTCATGTTTTAAATTTGATTGAAACAAACAGCTTAACGGACAGTTTTGTAAACGTTAACATGTATTCTAAATATTTAGCGTGATTATTTAAATCTTTTAATACAATTTTAAAATCTATTTGACACTTTTTGTTGCCTGCCACAAAATTAATTTGACAATTTTTTCATTCAGAATTCCCAAATAATATTTTTGTTTTATTATATTTTACCACTATTATTCAGGGCTTAATTTGAGCTGGATCCTGCCAGAACAGGATCCGGGAACTCTTATTTTTGACAGGGTGCATTTCGGTAACTGTTTGCTTGGATCCAGTAACTCTCAAATCCAGTAACTCTCAAACTTACTAATAATAAAGTTATGAACAAATATGACTGCCTTGAACGAATAAAACCTATACTGGATATGTAATCTGAAAATAATTACATAAACACTAATTTTAAACACAACAGCCACTTACGAGCTTCTGAATGTCACATAAGAGCTGCTCCTTCAAGTAAGCATTTTCGTCTCTACCCTAAAAAAATGCCGCCCCTAAAAAGTAATGTGCAATTTAATTAAAAACACAAAAATATAATTAAACAGCACAACTAAAGTGCAAATCAGTTTTACAGTTTAAGTGGATCGCTAATAAAATTTTGATTATTTATTAAAAATACGAGCAAAATGCTTGATGGGTGATCTCATGTGACGTACATCAATTATCAAAACAACAGCACCAATTTGTCAAAAATAACAGCAATCAAAATATTGAAAAGACAGTCCAATTACTTTCATTCAAAAAAAGAAAGTCTTCTCATTGTACAACCAAAACAACCAAGAATTAAAGCACGGGAAGGCAGTGGCAATGGAGAAAGTACCTGAAGACCGGGGGGCTGGGAGGGTTTAGATGCTTGAGAGTAGAGCTGTCATTCCTAACCTGAACCCGGAGCCCGGACCGGCCCGACCCAACCTGAATTAGGGCAGGGCCATAATAATGTGCTTAATGTGTGGGCCGGGCCAGTGTTGGGCTTTTGATTATGTCAGCGGACGCACATCGCTGAGTTCGGACCTGTATGTAAATTTGTCAGGTTAGGAAGATTTCGGAAATGATGGCTATGGGCTGGGGCGGGTCGGGTCGGATTTTTTGGGCCCAAATGCAACTCTACTTGAGAGAAGTGGATCATGCTCTATTCACACAAGGAGAGAGCTGTTGGTCAGGCTGCTCTCTAAAATGGTTATTGAATCAAGCGTTTAATTATGTAGGTAAACATATTGACAACCTGTTAAAATACACCAGAATGCAGGAAGTGACATCTACTTTATTCACATTTTTCTGGGGAAGGACCCCCAGACTACCCCTCTCCCCTGTTATTTGTGTTCTGGCATTGTTTGGTTTACAAATTAAGCAAAGCTCATATAACTTAAATCAACGTTTTAAATCAAGATTCACTCCAAATGGCTGTAAATTTGTGTAAAAGTCTGCTATTTTCACAGATTTATTTCAAGTCCTAACATTCCTTAAACATATGCCTATCACCTGCTGCCTTTCATGCACAAGTTCTAAACTAAAATCCTCTTACCCTGAGAAATGACAGAGTTGGTCTTGTAGTCAAGCCTTGTAAAAGTCTCATAGAATATTGTGAGATCGCATAAAATGAGTTGGTACTCGCAAAATATAATGTGGATGACTCCCAGCTACTACCACACAAACTTTTGCTCAATATCTGTAAAAATATCAATCATCAGATCAGGTGGCTGTGATGGGCCACGTGAATCAGGTGTATGAATCAGTTGTATCACAAAATGATTGCATTCTGTGTTTCACTGACATCTGTCCAGTGAGCCATGAGATATTTTGCCAACAAACAAACATGGTTGACTTCAGTAATTGCCAACATTTTGAACACAGATCTTTGGCGCCCAGTTAGTGCTGGGAGCATGTTGGGAATGACACTCAGCTGAACAGATCAGGTTTTAGCTCGGTCCTTTGTGTTTCCTGCAGGTTGATTAGCAGTGACGGCCATCTTGACACGGATCCAAAAAGTAAATCAGTTATAGAAGTACAGGTCCTGAACTTACGACGTAGATCCGTTCCTACGCGGCGGCGTAAACCGATTTTCGACGTAAGTCAGAATATACGTACATACTGCACCATAGGAGCCAGGATGGTGTAGTGGTTAGGGCGTTTGACTTGGGACCCGAAGGACGCGGGTTCGCGTCCCGGCCACTACACATCTTGGGGTGTCTATGAGTGCACACCTATTTCTCCAGCTCCCCGAGCGCCTTCTATGGCTGCTCACTGCACCGCCTGGTAGGTGGTTGGGTTAAATGCAGAGACGAATTTCGTCTGTGTATGGGAAACATACGCAGATGACAAGATTAGACAATTATTATTATTATTATTATATACATGTACAGTACTGTATTACCAAGCACTTAGTCTATCCTAGCACAGTACCCTACATAATTATCAAAACACACATACATTTGGGAGCCATAATGAAGGGCAAAAAGAGATAATGGCCCAGGATGCTGTTGACGCCGTTCTCCTCGGTCCATCTGCTGTACCTGTATTCCGTTTTCTGTTTACGACGTAAAACCGTGTTCACAGTACAGTACAGTATTCCTCCGCCGCTGCACCGCATACAGTACAATATTTTCCGCCAAGGCACCGCGTAAAGTACAATATTTTCTGCCGCTGCTTTACGTTTACGACGTAAAACCGGTCCATCTGCTGTATTCTGCATTCCGTTTACGATGTAAAACCAAGTTCACAGTACTACAGTGTAGTGTATTCCTCCGCCGCTACGTTTACGACATAAAAACGGTCCATCCACCGTATTCCGCATTCCGTTTACGACGTAAAACTGCGTACAGTAGTAAATTTTATTTATTTATTTATTTTTTATAGTTATTAATTAATTTATTTATTTAATGGGAGATGCGTCGTAACCCGAGGACTACCTGTACACCCATTGTTTACTTTTTAGGAGTTTCATAAGAACCTGAGATCTTTAACAGTACAGACAAATGAACACACATCTGCACACACACACACACACACACACATATCACTGCTTAGGGCAATGATAACCTCTGAAACGGCGAGTGATCATTTTGGGGCAACCTTTGAATTTAAAGTAAAATTTACAGACTGATTTTAAGGCTGAGTGAAGTATTTTGAAGTTGAGGAACATTTTCTTATCACAGCCTGGTGGTTTGCAGCTTGAATCATAATACACAGTTTGTCTTTAAAAAATCCACCTTTACCCCTGAAGCACAGGGAGGAGGTTATTTCAGTGCAGAAATTGATGTGCATGCAGCACAGGCGGCTGAAATGTGCATGCAAAAAACATGAGCTCCTCCACACTGCTCTTATAAAATAATAACTATGTTTTGCAGCCTGCTGTTTTACTATGATGTGCATCACCCTCTGCCCACAGAATGTCATGATATTGTGTTTACCTTCCAGAAAGTAAAGCTGGAAATTCTTTACTCCAAATAGTAATTAAAAAAACAAGTTTTTGAAGATTAGATACGTGTAATTTATGCTTTTTTTCCCACACGACTTTGTGACAGTTCCAAGAAAAGCCTTTTTATCTGAGTGCTTGCGTTTGTGTGTGTGCTAAGGAATCATGCAAAATCTTGGTTTAAAGCTTAAGCCTTAATGGCTACTTACTCCTGTCTGTCTGTTAGCAAAATATCTCATGAACCACTGCATGGATTTTAACAAAGCTTTTACAATGTAATCGTTGGCTGCATGTCTTCAGCAGATTAACTTCTATGGCCATCACAGTTGGTCACACTTTATAAACTCAAACATGATCACAACTCAGTCAGTTTTACAGATATTGAGCTAAAGTTAGGCACGGTTGGAGCGGAGGGTCCAACAAGAGCCACATGTGGTTTAAAGTCAACCTTTGTTTTCAAAAGTCCCATTGACATATTCATCCCTTGTTTGTTTTTTTTTGCTGCAGTTATAGTCAGCATGCCTCAATTTGAAAAACCAGTCAGGTGTCAATCATCAAGCCCCGCCTACCTTTACTGCCACACATCTTTGGTTTGCTTCCTGAGCATCTTTACATTGTTCATGCACAAGGATCTTCACTGATGCAACTCATAGTTGTGCGCTTTAAACAAAATAAATAGTTTTGCTTAGATTGAATAAGAAGGTTTTTTTTTTTCAGTTTGATGGTTTCATTAAACAGTTGTTTTTGTATTTTTGTGTCAGTGGAGCAGAACTTCTGCTCTCGTGAGCTGCAACAATTTGCCAACATCAGCAGCCATCTGTATCCTTCCAGATGAAAACAACAGACTTTTCATTCTGCCAGCTCAGTTAGACTGCTTTGGAAAAACAGACCAATAAACATAAATAAATGTGAATTTTCAGTTGATTAAAAGTAAACATGCACAGGAACACAGCCTGGTAGTTCTGCTGCCTATATGTCAACAACAAAACATGCATCACTTCCCTTACTGGGATCCAAAAGGACCAAATCATTAAAAAAAATGTGTTATTTGTCCTGGTTCTCAAGCAGCTTGCCCATAACTGTTTGATTACACAACCATGCCCAGTAGGGTTTATTGTATTTTATTTTATTTTGTCAAAAAAAAAGGAAAGAAAAGAAAAACAACTTTCTCAGACATGTCACACTTTAGCAGCACAATACATTTCTGCAAGGAAAAATAAAAATGAACATTTCATTGGAAACTCACAAATCTTGAAGCAAAAGCACAGAGTTTGATGTGAACTTATTACATGTTGTTTTGTATTGAATGAATGAATGAATGAATAAATAAATAAATAAATAAATAAATAAATAAATAATAAATAAAATAAAACTTGTTCTACTTACTTCTCTACCATCTCGTCTCTCTGTCTCCCTGAAGCCTTTTTTTAATCCAGAAAGCGCACGTGAAGCTCTCTGCCTCCACAGGACGCGTGCACGCTCCTCCACATGGTGTGCACAGCTCCCTCCACCTCACAGGCTCTGGAGAAAACCCGTCCAGCACATCCCGTCCTCCTCACAACACGCGCGTGCTAAGACAGAGAGCAACCCGCCTCCAGTGATGGATCCACCCAGGTGTTTGGAGACATTCTGTCCAGCGCGGTGAGACAGGAAGGACGCAGCTTTATTATAGGGGGAGTCCAAAGAGGCACTTCATCTGTGCTGGATGCGCTGCACTGCGCTGCTGATGTGGACTGCTTTGTTGGAGGAGAGAAAGAGAGAGAGAGAGAGAGAGAGAGAGGGAGGGAGAGGGAGAGAAGAAGCCATGCGCAACACCTACAAGTGTAAGGCTGCAGTATTTCACAGAATGTGTTCATTTTTAGCTGCTTCACACTTTATTATGGAAATGCTGTGTGCAAAACAAGTTCAAACACATTTATAAACTGTACTGTTGTAGATCCACTGGCATGAGGAAAAAAAAGTTCACCTCCCCAAAACATACAGCTATTACAAATATTTTCTTAACTATATCGTTTTTTGGACAAAGCCCAAGCTTCAAGACTCTGAGGTACTGAAAATCCTCCACTTCAGCAGCTTCGGATGCTTCATACACAATCCTAACCAATGTCAGGTTGGGTTGGAGGCAGGAACCGAAAGTGCAAACTCACAAAGGCACTCAAAACCCAAACCAAAACTCATTTATTATAAAAAATAAATAAATAAAATGAAGGCAAAAGGCTGAGGAGGAAGCCTCTAACAATACTGTATACAGGTAGTCCTTGACTTACGACGGTCTCGAGTTACAACGTTTCGCGGTTACGACACATCTCCCATTAAATAAAAAATAAAAAAATAAAAATATATATATATATATTTTTTTTTTTTAATTTTATTTTGAAAAGCTGAGTTACGCAGTTTCCGGTTTTACGTAGTAAACATATGCGGAGGAATTCTGCCCTGTACTCTCTAAAAATGCTAAGTCTGGTCCTCTGGACATTCAAAAAACAAAACAAAACTGTACTGTGAACGCGGTTTTACGTCGTAAACGAATACGGATGGACCGAGCTGGACGGAGGTTTTACGTCGTAAACGAATACGGAGGATAGACCGAGCTGGACGGAGGTTTTACGTCGTAAACGAATGGAGAATATGGAGGAGGGACGGAGGAAACGGCTTCACCAGCATCCCAGTAGGAAATTAACTATTTTTTCCCTTCATTATGGCTCTCAAATATGTGTGTTTTGATAATTATGTAAGGTACTGTGTTAGGATAGGCTAAGTGCTTGGTAAAATACAGTACTGTACGTATAAGGTGCAGTATGTACGTATGTTCCGACTTACGTCGAAATTCGGTTTACAGCACGAAGCAGGAACGGAACTCTGTCGTAAGTCGAGGACTACCTGTACTCAAAAGAAAACACATTGGAGGAAAATCTGCAGGAGCAAACCAGACTGTGGTATAAGAATGCACCAGTGATGTGCAAATGACAACACACAGAATACAAAGACGATTAAGGAGAAGAGGGAGATAGACTGCAGCTGAGATTAATGAGGAATAAGACACAGGTGAAGTGGGCCTGCAAGATGACAAGCACCGGAATTGACTGAGGACAGTAAATGATGCCAAAATTAACATATAGCATCAAAAACACAAGTACAGTATTTTTTGGACTATAAGCGCACTCAAAATCCTTTAATTTTCTCAAAAATTGACAGTGACCCTGAACATGTTGTTTAATCAGGTGCACCTTATTCTGGTTGTGTTGGACCTCTAACCGATATTTTGTGTTTGTTGTGAATGAGTTTAATAAAGTTTGACTTATGTGACTGTTTTGTTTTGCAAAATGCACCTTATAATTCAGTGTGCCCAGTGTTGTAATTTTTGTAGTATATTGTGGCAAAGTTACTTTGTAGTTTTACATTGAACGCTGGACATCGCTGAAGCTAACTTTGCCGTGGTCAGTCCGTATACGGTGCTCAGAAAACAAAGTACTCTGGTTAGTACAATGTAATGGTCAATTTATTTAGATTTTTAAGCATATTGAAGATTTCCAAATTTCTTCTATGCTTATATTTGAATAAATAAACAACAAACTTTGTACAACAGTTGGCTTTGAATTGAAAATGTTATAAAATCTATAAAACAGTATCAAAGCAAAACATGTCCAGGTAAGTACAGAGGTATTAATTATACAATAATTTGCTGGATACATGAATAGTGAAGTGTAGTGTTACATACAGATAGATTGTTACAGAAGTGTTTAACTGCCATTTAACGTATCAATGACACGTGCCTAATGCTATGATATGTATCATTGGGTACTTTAAGTGGGTATACTGCAATTCATAAGCTTTTCTAGTATATTCTGTAGGCCCATGTATCATGTAGACTACACCACTGGGTGTGCCTTATGTTTGACAACAGACCTGTTCATTGATATTGCACCGTATAATCCGGTGCGCCTTATAGTCCCAAAAATACGGTACATAAAATGCAATGCATCACACCAATAACCCGAACATGAAAGACTATGAACGACCAAAAACACAGACTGGTCTAGATCAGTAGGAGGAAACTGAACAGAAGAAATATGAGTAAATACAAGGACCAGTCAGGTAAAACACAGAGCTCAAACACAAGAATCCCAAGATACAGAAAACAAAACATAAAACCAAAAGGAAAACTAAATTGTATCTAAAAAACAAAGAACTGTCAAAAGGTATACACAGATCCCAATAATCCAGAGGGAACGTTCCACCAATGGAGAGGAGCTGACTCTCACATCAGCTCGGCATTTAACACCATCATCCCCCAACAGCTCATCCTTAAACTGGACAGTCTGGGGCTGAACACCTCAATGTGTAACTGGCTGCTAGACTTCCTGACCGGGAGACCACAGACAGTGCGGGTCGGGAGTAACACATCTAGCACCATCACATTGAACACAGGGGCCCCACAAGGATGTGTGCTGAGCCCCCTTCTATTCACCCTGCTAACACACGACTGCACACCATCATACAGCTCCAACCACTTCATCAAGTTTGCGGACGACACAACAGTGGTGGGTCTCATCAGCAACAACGATGAGACGGACTACAGGAACGAGGTGAGCCGCCTGGCCTTGTGGTGCGGACACAACAATCTCACTCTCAACGTGGAGAAGACAAAGGAGATTGTTGTGGACTTCAGGAAGAGGGATGCCCAACATGCCCCTCTGACCATCAACAGCACCGCAGTGGAGAGAGTAGACAGCACCAAGTTCCTGGGAGTGCACGTCTCAAAGGACCTGTCCTGGAGCAGGAACACTGCAGCACTGGCAAAGAAGGCTCACCAGCGTCTCTACTTTCTCCGCAAGCTGAAAAGGGCTGGAGCTTCAACCCCCATCATGAGCACCTTCTACAGAGGTGCCATAGAAAGTGTCCTGACCAGCTGCATCACTGTGTGGTTTGGTGCATGTACTGCATCCTGCCGCAAGAGCCTCCAGCGCATTGTGAGAGCAGCTGAGAAGATCGTGGGCACCTCCTTGCCCTCACTGCAGGACTTACACAGCAAACGCCTCACTCGGAAAGCCCACTGCATGGCAGGTGATCCCACACACCCACTACACAGCTGCTTCAGACTGCTGCCATCAGGGAGGAGACTGAGGAGTCTCCAGGCTCGAACCAGCAGACTGAGAGACAGCTCTGTTCATCAGGCAGTCAGGATGCTAAACACTCTGCCTGCTCTGCCCCCCTCCCATTTGAACTGCCTTAACACTAAAACTTTCTCACACATTACCACACAACACAAAGATTTTAACACTGGACTCTGTGTCATCAAACGGGTTATTCACTAAACTCTCGGTCATGTGCTCATACAGTTTGCACTACTTCTCATACTTGCACTAATGTTTGTATTACATCACTGCCTATAATCATAATACTGTTTACATTCTCTGTTTACATTTATTAATACTGTTTACTTTTATTACTACTGCTTACATGTAATTACTACTGTTTACATTTTCACTACTCTAATATCTACACCACTGCTGATACATATACAGTGTGCTCTGAACGGTCTTATTTAGGGATGCCCAATGTGCCTTACTGCATATGCCACTTTTTGCCTCTATAACGACATCAACTACTACCTCATACATATACTGTGTACATTAACTCATACGCTGCTTTGCCACTTTGCAAATGTCAATACTAGAAACCTTTAGTTTATTTTAGTTATACTTTTTATACTCTTTTTTTATACTAGTATGCAAAAAACTCAGGACAGTATTATGTTCATTAAATGTTTAATGTTTTAGCTTTAGAGTTGGTGTAAATTTTATGTTCATTGAATGTTTAATGTTTTAGTTTTAGAGTTGGTGTAAATTTTCATACTCTTATACCACTATGCAAAAACTCAGGACAGTGTTAGTTTTACTATTTTATGCTTATGTCTATTATTATATGTTCAGTGTTTCAATGTTTAGATGTTTACTGTTGCACCGAGGGACTGAGAGAAACGCAATTTCGGTCCTGTGTATGTCCTGTACAGTACATATTGCAGATCTGACAATAAAGTTGACTTTGACTTTTGACTTTGACTTCACATGTGGATGTCTGCACGACAAAGGTCCGGGCACAAAGATGTCGACAGAAGCACAACATTTACAAAAAGCAGAGATAAGACCCTGAGGTGGTCAAACCACACCCTCCTCTCCTGCGTGTGAACACAAACAGGATTGTAGACAAGGGACAAGCGTGGAGTCCAACATGCTGAACTTTAGGCTGAAAATGTGGACACAGTTCCTGCTTTGGTTATTGTGCCCATGTTCAGCAGTATGAGAGGACTGGGACACACAGGTGTCCAGTCCAACACAGTCCATTCATTCAGGTCTCTCTTGTAAATGAGTCATCGGGGCTCAATGGGATCAACCTGTCTAAATAAAGGTTGAATGAATGAAAAGAGACAAAGAGTCACATTCTCACTCATACCAGTGATCCTACTGTATGTTTATGGTCTGAGGAAGGAAACTGGAGTACCTGTAGAAAACATCAGCGACTCTACTTCCTCAGATGGCTGAGATAATAATAATGAATTCAATTTATAACGCACTTTTCATTAATGAAAATCTCAAAGTGCTACAAGGTGCAACAGAATTAAATGTCAATAAAACAAATAATAAAACAATTAAAATCAATAACAGTATCAGCTAAGATCAAAAGTAGAATCATGAGGAGGTAGAGTATGCTCGGTTGAAAAGAAAGGTCTTCAAGCCGCTCTTAAAGTCAACCACAGACTGTGGGGCTCTCAGACAGTCAGGAAGAGAGTTCCACAGGCGGGGGGCAGCCACACTGAAAGCCCGGCCTCCCATGGTCCTTAATTTGGTTCTCGGAATGTGAAGGAGATGAGAAGAGCTGGACTGGGAAGCTCAGTCCTCACTGGTGTGCAGTGGAGAGCATCCTGTGCTCCACCATCAATGTGTGGCATGGAGGCTGCACAGCTGCAGAAAGAAAAGCTTTGCAGAGAGTGGTGAAGGCTGCACAGAAGATGTTGGAGTCAGTCTCCCCACCATCACAGACATTTACACATCCAGATGCAGGAAGAGGGCCACCTGCATCATGAAGGACCCCGTTCACCCAGCACACACACTTTTTGCCCCACTCCCTCAGGAAGGAGGTTAAGGAGCATTGAGGGTAGAACCAATAGACTGAGGAACAGCTTCTACCCTGAAGGTGTTAGACTCATGAATCCCAGGAAAATCACTGTAATGCCACTTTAATTGGTGATATGTGACTTATATGTGCTGCTGATTATTCATGCTGCTGATCTCATGCTGCTGATTTTCTCATGATGCTGATTATCTCATGCTCCTGCATTCATTCATGCCTATCTGCTCATCACAGACTCATGTTCGGGCTGCTGTTGATACGCTGTATTGTTTTACATTATTAGTGTTTTAGCGTGTATCATAGTCAGATCTTTAGTGTACCATTTGGCATTTGTTTAGCATATATCTTCATGTACATCTTAGATCCTTATTTACAGTTTCTTTTTATACTTTATATTTTGCTATTTTGGGGACCCCGTGTAGATCATTTTGTTCCACCTCATGTAGCACATGTATTGGAATGGAAATGACAATAAAGTTAACTTGAACTTGAAACCCACATATGCACAGGGAGAACATTCAAACTCCCCCTAGAAAGGTCTCTGGCCGGGATTCGAACCAGTGACCTTCACGCTGAGAGGCAACAGTTAACTGCTCCACCCTTACACCTTTTAAAAATTATTATACAATGTGGCTATGCAGGGGCACGTCACTCCAATGTCTGACCAGTTTTCCTGGCGAGATTTTGAAAAGAAACAAACATTTAATTTTAATCTCAAACTATGAGTTGCATAGAAACGTTTAATTCATTTTCCAAACACCAATTTCACATCCACAAGTTTCTTAAGAACCTTGGAAGCTGGGGAACTTTCTTTCTTCGATTTCACATGATGTGACACCTTATTTAAACTTGTAGAGCAAAGTGCTCCAGGGTGACATATTGCTGATAATTTTCAGGGCATGGTTGGATGGTAAGGCATGTGTCAAACTCAAGGCCCGGGGGCCAAATGTGGCCCTCGTTGACATCTCATCTGACCCCCAAGATGACATGTTAAATGTAAAACACTTTTATCACTTGATTTTTTTTCCCAGTAATCTTTGATTATGATGTCAAAAGTGCAACAGAAAACGTCAAATGAGACCAATCAAACTCTTGTTGAGGAACCCGCAACCAAGAAAAGATGTTGTAACTTGAGTTATAGATTCTGAAATTAACCCTTAGTTTGAAAACAGTTTTAATTTTGGCCCCTTTTTGTAAGTTAGTTTGACGCCCCTGCTTTAAAGGAGACCACATATAGGTCTTTAAAATTTTTATGTTATGTCTGTGTGCTATCTTGACAATATTAATTCATTTTAATACACAAAATAATTCTTAGATAATTAATTATACCCTTTTTAATTCTGCCATTTTTAACTTTCGTTTTGAACGACCGGTTTCTGATACAAGTTCTGAAGTCCACGCCCTTCAACGATCTGTTTACGCCCTCTGTAACAGCCAGTATCTGTAATGTGTTGTTGTTTTAAAATTAGCTCTTTTTTTATTACTCATTTGACTTACTGTTAGTGCTAGCTTAAGATAACTTACCGAAACCCGTCTGAGCGCGCCGCAATTTGCTGCTCCTTTTAGCATGAGACCACCCGAATCCGAAGCTAATGTTAGCTTGTTCCTCTTCCGGTGTTCGCCAGCTCCGCTCGTTGCACGCGGAGATTTTGGGAGTTATCGCTGTTCCAGTCAAGACAACACAAAGTTCACCAAGTGTCTCCCGTAAATTAATCCGTAAGGAGAAGGTCCTCGCTGCTGCGAGGCTGCTGCGAGGGCAGCAGCGAGGCTGTACAGTTGAAGCTCCGCTCCATCGCGCCAGAAGAGGGTCCCGTTGCCGCTGGTCCCTACGCCGGGGGTCCGCTCGTTTAATTTTTGACGGCTGCGCGTTGGGAGCGATCGCAAATACACTAAAAATTGAACTAAAATATAAAAATAACAATTATACTTTATTTATAAAGCCATTTAAAAAAACACAGCTGCAACAAAGTGCTGTACACATGAAATTAAGAACATATAAACAAAAGATGAGATGAAATCATGAAAAACAACAGTCATGTGTTTAATACAGAAGTGGGTTGAGCCTAACCAGGGGTTGCTAGGTGAGGGGCTGGACTCAGGTTTGAGGTGGTTGGCTGCGGTTTGTGACGTCACAAACCGCAGGAAGTGGGAAACGAAGTGTATTTATCAAAGATAAATAAATCTACTTAGAGTAAATAAACCACTGGGTGCATTTTTTTGGCCTTAGGACTGTTTTTTTATGAAGTAAATACCCAAAGTTGAGTAAAAAAAACATTAAAAAGTGAATTTTGAATATATGGTCCCCTTTAAGCTTTTTTTTTTTTTTAAATAGTGTTGACTAAAGAAAGAGACCTTTGTTCAAAAGAATTCACGAGGGGATATTTCTATCCATGATGCTCCCTCTCTTTCTCTCTTTCAGTACTAACAACAATTAATACATTTAACCCTTATAGAAACCATCGGACATATTTAAATTAGAGGTTGTGCATGACTGTCAGCTGTATTTGAGCACTGAGCAGCAACAAAAGAACTAAAGTTTTGCCTCAAACAAACAGACAACAACTGCCGTATAGAGACTCCAGGAAACAGTTGGCAGTTTTACACCATCCATTTTTCTCAAAAGCACCTTGTAGGTCACACTGACATGTCCCTCTGAGGCCCGCTTTACCCTCGTTGCTTCAGCTTCCACCTCAAGGACAGTTTTGTGCTGTTTAAAGCAGAAAATAAAAAAAGAGCGTTGTCCTCTGTAACAATAATTTAAACCGGTGGTGCCCCTGTCACCGGTCCGTGTTTGCCCTCCAGGTGAAAGCCATCTTATCAGTGGGACAAAGCTCTGCACGCTCTGAAGCACAGGTTCACTGCATTAATTCAATTCAACTGAATTAGTGAGCCAGTCTGTGCTGTTCGTGCGGTTACTTGTCATTTGCTTTGACATGAAGCTGTGCCCTTTTTTACTGACATTAAAAAACAACTTTGTTTTTTCAACATTTATTTTTTCCTGTCTCTGAAAATGTATTCAAACGAGAATGAGCGCAATAGGAAGCATGCAAGTAATTGCCCCCGATATCGATCAATATTGATCATATATTTGCATAATGTACTACAGCTAATTGAATGATGGCACTTGTGCAGCTGTCTCCTAGCTGCTCTCGAGCTGGAATGAGATTGAGCAAGAAGTGTCCTAGCAGTTAAAGACGTTTGTGACGTCAAGAATTATTTGTTTTGTCAGCTTCGGCTACTCTGCTCGTCACGCTCATCTTCAATGTGTTTCTACAGCGCGCATTCACATTCTGCTCGTGGTGCTGCAACGTTTGTGCGCTGCTTTTATTCCAAAATGGTTAAATATAAGAAGAATAACAGGGCATGGTTTTGATGGAGTTTGCATATTGCAAGAGCTGAGCATGCTAAAAGAAAATTCATTGTTGAAATACAGATGGGGAGCAAAATGGAAAAATGGAAGCACTGGTGTGTTTCACCCCTTGCTTCCATCAGCCATAAGAACTGAGTGTACCGTCTGTCTTCTTTTCTTTTGTTCTGTTTCTTTTTGTTCTCCTGCCATTTTTCTTTCAACTATACGTTTGGGACTTTTATTTCCCCAAGTTTGATGCAGTACTCACAGACCCACGTTAAATTTTTTATGTGGCCGGTTTCGAGCCTTGTTTCCAAACTCTTTTATTCTTTTTGAACGCTCAGCATTGTTAGAAACATCTAGCTTTGAAGTTCAGACATTTTGTTGTTGCTTTATTCTAGATTCACATTGTGGTTTTCTTTTCTTAATTTTAGGGATAAAAAAGCAAGGTTTGATATTTGAATGGAGAGTATGATCATGTTGCCTTGTTTTTTCAGTTATGACATGCCTGCAAATAGTTTGTACTGTATCTTTATAAATAGTATGGGAAAACAAATGCGTGGTAGTGTCAAAGTCAGAAAACTGAAGCCAATGAAGATAAATGCATAAAACACACATTTTGAATGGTCGATAGCAAGCAACATCTCTTCTGACAAAAAATATGTTGCTTTCTGAGTAATTTCAAGAGGATCTTTACACTGAAAAAACTGTGAATAGAGGTTACTTAAAAAACCTTAGGTAACAAAGTGACAATTAATATTATTAAGTAGATTTTAATTTCAAAAAGTTTATGTAAAATAAAGAGAAAATGGTAATTAAATTTAATTAAAAAAACTAAGTAGATTTTAATTACATTAAACTGTACATTTATGTAGGATTTAGGAATAAATTCTCAAATTTATGGTTAAAATGACTAGGAATATTACTTTGAATTTACTATTAATTTAGGGAAAATGGTAATTAAATTTAATTAAAAAACTAAGTAGATTTTAATTACATTAAACTGTACATTTATGTAGGATTTAGGAACAAAATCTCAAATTTATGGTTAAAATGACTAATTTTTAATGCAAAATTTAATTTAAATTAATATATAAGGAACATTACTTTGAATTTACTATTAATTTAGGGAAAAATGACTAAAATTAAATATTCATTACAAAGAAATTATTTTTTTGTGTGTTTTTTAAGTGGAACTCAATTTGTAATCATTAAATTTTCCAAACAACCTACATTAATAATCATTGAATAATAAGATAAATTTGCATTATTTAACCTCTTCTCTTGATTAAAATTCATTTGTTTAACAAAGAAAACAATAAGTGGAAAATAAAACAATTACAATTTTTTTCTGCTAAATTTCACTTGTACAGTACATATAATATTCTTCTAATTTTCTAAATACTTTAAAGTGTTTTTACTGGGTTGCACAAATTATCACACATAGATAACAACATAAACATTTATTTCTTGAACATCATTTTGGTTCTTTCAAAGTGGCAAAATATAGCAACATAAAATAATCTACATGTGTAGACAATATAAAGTGGCTTTGTTTACATGTCATTAAAAAAGTTACTTCAAACAAATGCTAAATCAATTTTGTGAAGAAGAAATGAGATGCTAAAATACATAATTAATTACTAATTTCACCATTAACAGCCAGAGTATTTTTACTGTTTCTCTTATTTGTGTTACTTCTTAATGACTGACTAACAAAAAATGTAGTTTTTCTTATCTGAATAACTCAATATAAATGCTGAACAAATATTTACCACTTGTGTACATTGTGTATTAACAACAAAAATCAACCTTTTTGAAATGTATGAGAAAAACTGCAAACATCTAAGTGGAATAAACATTTCCACAGCTGCAGGAGTTGATTGTCCAAAATATTTTACACTTTGTTTGGAAACAGATCCTGGATACAAGTGGCTGAAAGGGGCTTCCTTCATGGGGGGGGGGGGCACTCAGTCTTAGAGATTGGGTAAGGAGCTCCATCATCCAGGGGGAGCTTGGTGTAAAGCCGCTGTTCCGCAGTATCAAAAGAGTCAGTTGAGGAGTTTCATCTGATCTGGACACCACCCTTTGGAGGTTTTCTGGGTACGTCTGTCTGGTGACAAAAGACAGACAGGTGAGTCAGGAGAGGCAGCTGAATTATATAAAAAGAAATAAAAAAGAAAAGAAAATATTGTTACCTTTATGAAGGAGCAGGTGATGCAGAAGGTGCTGGTGACAAAAGACAGACAGGTGAGTCAGGAGAGGCAGCTGAGTTATATAAAAAGAAATAAAAAAAGAAAAGAAAATATTGTTACCTTTATGAAGGAGCAGGTGATGCAGAAGGTGCTGGTGACAAAATACAGACAGGTGAGTCAGGAGAGGCAGCTGAATTATATAAAAAGAAATAAAAAAAGAAAAGAAAATATTGTTACCTTTATGAAGGAGCAGGTGATGCAGAAGGTGCTGGTGACAAAAGACAGACAGGTGAGTCAGGAGAGGCAGCTGAATTATATAAAAAGAAATAAAAAAAGAAAAGAAAATATT
>JBBPBX010068332.1:0-11298 GCA_038048925.1 Garcialebias charrua
TGTTTTTAATCTAATTTTATTTTGACATTCTTCATTTGAACTACATTCAAATAACATTTTGCTTTAAGTAAATCAAAAATTGCGAAGTCAGACCCCTTGTCCAGAACACTGGAAATTATAGCTTGAAGTAAAAGTTATTTTTCTTTCAAAATAAAAGCCAACAACGTTAGTTTGTTACATTTTCAATATACTTAAAAACACGCAAACGACTATTTTTCTCAATATTCGAAGCAAAAAGTTGCCAATTTTTTTATTCTGAATAGTTCTTTGCCTCAGCTTTCAGAAGACAAATTAAAACATGAAAGTGTCCGAGGTTTCGGAGCAACGAGGCAAGAACTCTCAACACAAAAATAATAATTTTACAAACTAGTAAAAAAAAAAAGGCTACAACTTATTATTTTTTTGTTTGATTGTTTAAATATCACTTTAACGAAAATGTAACTATCTTAGCACGGAAATTATAACAGTTGAAAAAGTATTAGCATTAAGTACATCCCTAAAACAATGTTACGTACACACGAGAAAAGAAAAATATATAAATATTACATTTCTGAAAAAGACCCAACAGTTCTTCTGCGTCTTCAAAGATTCCCAACAATTGAGACGGTTTAATTGTCCCAGTCCTCGGACTGAAGACGAGTCATTCTCACAAACATTTTCTTGAGGAAAAGCTCGCAGAGAGGGAGCTGGAAACGTCTGAGCGTGAACATTAAAAATAAAAGAAAAAAAAATCATCAGCCGTCAAGTAAATCTGCATTTTTCTAAAGTGTAAAGGTGATTGGTTGCGACCCTGAGAAGTGGACTGTAGATTCATTTTGAAACACACAAAAAGACTTTCTCTTTTTCCAACGTCATAATGTGAACACAACTCTACAAATCATGCAACAAACTGCACACAACCATGACCACACATACCAAAGCAACAAGTTATAGATGCGTACAACTTCATACTGATATGTACTTTTGGAAGTTTGTTTATTTTTAAACACATTTTGTGAAATTTCTATTCTTCTAACAGCTACTGTTCAAACAAGGCATTCAGTGATATTCAACCCATTATTTTTAGTCTTTTACACTGTTGAAAAAGGAGAAACGTATTGAATCATAACGTCAGAAGCAGGTTCAGTCCGTGCTGCAGAAGGTGCACACAACAGCAGTGCTGAAGATCTCAAAAGATGGGACATTAAGGAGTTACATATTAAACTATTCTAGCATAGGTAAGTTAATTATGCATTGTTGGGTTGTTGTTTTTTTGTAACCATCATGGTTTCAGATAGGAATGCACGATATTATCGGCATGGTATCGGCAAATATTAGAGATAAAGTTAAGTGTCGGACATCGGTCAGTCCATCAGAATAACTCACCTACCGTATATATATCTATATCTATGTATATATCTATATATCTATCTATCTATCTCTCTATCTATCTCTCTCTATCTCTCTTATCTATTGATCTCTATCTATCTTATCTATCGATCTCTATATATCGGTCTATCATATCTATTGCTCTCTCTTATATATCGATTTATCTTATCTATCGATCGATCTCTAGATAGATCTCTCTATCGATCTCTAGATAGATCTCTCTATCGATCTCTAGATAGATCTTTCTATCGATCTCTAGATAGATCTTTCTATCGATCTCTAGATAGATCTCTCTATCGATCTCTAGATAGATCTCTCTATCGATCTCTAGATAGATCTCTCTATCGATCTCTAGATAGATCTCTCTATCGATCTCTATATATATCTCTCTATCGATCTCTATATATATCTCTCTATCGATCTCTAGATAGATCTCTCTGTCGATCTCTAGATAGATCTCTCTGTCGATCTCTAGATAGATCTCTCTGTCGATCTCTAGATAGATCTCTCTCTATCGATCTCTAGATAGATCCCTCTATCGATCTCTAGATAGATCTCTCTATCGATCTCTAGATAGATCCCTCTATCTATCGATCTCTAGATAGATCCCTCTATCGATCTCTAGATAGATCCCTCTATCGATCTCTAGATAGATCCCTCTATCGATCTCTAGATAGATCCCTCTATCGATCTCTAGATAGATCTCTCTATCTATCCATCTCTAGATAGATCTCTCTATCTATCAATCTCTAGATAGATCTCTCTATCGATCTCTAGATAGATCTCTCTATCGATATCTAGATAGATCTCTCTATCGATCTCTAGATAGATCTCTCTATCGATCTCTAGATAGATCTCTCTATCGATCTCTAGATAGATCTCTCTATCGATCTCTAGATAGATCTCTCTATCGATCTCTAGATAGATCTCTCTATCGATCTCTAGATAGATCTCTCTATCGATCTCTAGATAGATCTCTCTATCGATCTCTAGATAGATCTCTCTATCGATATCTAGATAGATCTCTCTATCGATATCTAGATAGATCTCTCTATCGATATATCTCTCTATCGATCTCTAGATAGATCTCTCTATCGATCTCTAGATAGATCTATAGATAGATCTATAAATAGATCTATAGATGGATAGATAAGATAGGTGTACAACCCAGTGACAAGATGTCACGCGTTCTGCTGAGTTTAGCTTTGTGAAAAATTACAAATTTGCGCTGTTCGAGTGTTGTCATTGTGTTAGGGAGAGTAATGTCATGAATACATTTGACATTAATCATAATCCACGTTGAAGTGTTACATCATTTTCAGCCCCCTTTTTGACATCTGCATTTGTAGCAGGCCAAATTGACAAAGACCATGTAGAATAATGTAGTATTTTAATTCCACAGCAGAGAAAGCTACCGTATGTAGTCTCTGTAAGTNGGTATTGGTATCGGTTATCAGCCAAATAAGTTTTAACATATCTGCATATCAGATATCGGCCAAAAATCCAATATCGTGCATCCCTAGTTTCATATTTCTAAGACTAACATAAAGAAAACCTGAGGTCAATTTAAAAGAAAAAGCCATCTGTAAAAAAAAAAACCATGAAACCAAAAGATCATTTTGTGTCTGTTCAAAAGCAGAAACGTGTTTAAACTGAAAGACCAGAGTGTCAAATTCTGTCTAAACTCCTGTTTGTACAGCTTCTATAGTCTCACACGAACGCTTGTGATGCAGCATCTGAACATCTGGACTGATGTTGGGCAGCGAGGCAGTGGTTTAGTATTGCACTTTTAAAAAAGTGTTTCAGACATGTAAAGTTGTCCTTTTAACATTTTTAACCGTAAATGTACCCCGCTCTCTTGTGAAATGCATGAACTCGTCCAAAACAACAAGCAAAACGAACAATGGTAGTATTATTGTCTGACGATTAAAGGCAAGTTCCTCTCTTCGAGGTTTTGATTTCCACCTACAGCACCACGTTTGTCCAACCAGCAGATATTGGCACTTTTCTAAAGCTCAAAGCCTTCGTCACGACAGTCCTGCACTGAGGAGGTTGAAGCACCTGCCACAGTCGTTTCTGTTCATATTCAAATAAATAATGCCTCGACTGCCCTATCAAGATGCTCATAGATAACCATGTATCTGAAATGACACCACTGGACCGTCCTGCTGCTTCATGAATCTGCCTCTGAATAAAGTGACCTACAGCGTCGATTCTAACATGTTGGTAAGAAACAAAAAAAAGAAAAGGTAAGAGTGAGAGGTCATGAGTCACATGACACGTCTTACTCTCGGTGATTGGGCATAAAGAGGGAGTGGGTGTACACAGTAACTTTTTTTTTTTTTTGGTCCCTTCTTCGCAGCAGATTTGAAAAGAAAGGATGGATGAAAGGCAGGACGTTAATGTTCACTGGCCTTTAAGCCACAGTTCCTGTTCGGGACAGATCTGGACGCTCGTCTGTGGCGGATGAGCCGGTTGCTGGTGTTTGTTTCTTGATCAATCGAGAGCACGAGAGGCGAGTGTTTGTGAAAGGGCCAGTGTTACGATTCCCCAATCTGCGCCGAGGGTGGTGATGATGATGAAGGTAAAATCAGGACCTTTCAGAAGTTGAGGTGCCTCTGGGTGGGTTGGTGCAGGTGCCCGATGCCAGGCTTCGGGGGCCGCAGCAGGTTGATGCGGCGCAGGGCCTTACGGGACAGGGACTGGCTGCGTGGGGCGGCGTTACCTGGTCGCTGCTGCAGAAGGCGGGTGTGGTCAGAGAGCGCTGCGGTGTAGCGGGTGGAGCGGAGGCTGGAGCGGTGCTGCACAACTGCCACCTCCGGCCTGCAGGGGGCAGCACAGATACAACCACAGATTAGCTGAGTAACAGGAAACTAAAATACAGGTAGTCCTCGACTTACGACGTTTCGGGGTTACGTCATGCATCTCATTAAAAAAAAAGTAATTAATTTGAAAAATCTTATTTTATGTGTTTAAATGTTCTTGATTTAATGTGCACAGCACTTTGTTGCAGCTGTGGTTGTTTTAAATGGCTTTATAAATAAAGTATTATTATTATTATTTTGAAGCGATTTACGCAGTTTCTTGCTGTTTCCAGGGGGAGGGGGAGCTTGACGCGCTCAGTGGAAACTTACAGGAGCGGGAGACCTCATTGTTTCAACAGGAAGACCGGAGCAGACCTTACTGTAAAACTCTGGACCGCGCATGGAAATACAGGAGACCTTATTGTTTGGAGCGGAGGTTTACGAAGCAGAGAGGCTACAGCTGAGCAACAAGCTAACATGCTAACAGACGTTGCTGTAAACGCTGTGGACCGCGTGAAGCTGCAGGAAGCTGCACAGCTCACCAGCTCCCAGTAAGAAATTAACTTTTTTCCCTTCATTATGGCTCCGAATGTATGTGTTTTTTGATAATTATGTAGGGCAATGTGTTAGGATAGGCTAAGTGCTTGGTAAAAATACGGTACTGTACGTAGGTGCCGTTTGGACGTATTTTCCGACTTACGTCGATTTTCGAGTTACGAATGGGCGTAGGAACAGAACTGCGTCGTAACTCGGGGACCACCTGTAATTACAACAGCTCTTCAACAAAATGGCAACACACTGAACTATTAATAAACTTCTGACTATTTGTATTTAATTTCATGGTTCGACAAAATAAAACGACGTTTTACAGCATATTGTTATTTTAACAGGATTAAATTTTGATTTTTGAGAATTTTTGCAGTTATTTTAGTTTTATTGTCAGTCGGCTACAGTCATATCCCATTAGCTCAATATTTGTCAGACTGACTGAATTATAGCCATCTGCGTGTTTTATATGTTCAGTTGGACGTGGCAGCCATCTTAAGTTGAGTTGGCTCTAGAACAGGGCTATTCAACTGAGGGCCCACGGGTGAGAGCAGTTCAGCCCACTAATGGGTTAATTTGAAATAAAACTAGATTTTAAACAGTAAAACAAATTTACTTAACGACAATAACTGCTGGATGTCTGGCCCCTGAGCTCCTAGCTTTCAGTAACTGTGCCCCCCCGAGCAATTTAGTTGAATAGCCCTGATCTAGAAGATGCTGAAAGTTTAAATCAAATCCATCCAGCAGTTAAGGAGATGTTTTGGCATCAAGCACCTTTTTCCAAAAGACTTTCTTTACAATTCAAGTCTAAAATTTGAAATAACAAGAGCAAAGTGGTTTTAATTTACTTCATTACACTCAGGTGAAGGCAGGCTCTACTGAAGCAGACATCATGAGGTTCGGGTGTTACCTGTGCCGAGCTCCTTCTATGAGTCTCGTCTTGTCCTTTCCTCCTGAGGCCGGCAGGTTGGCAGACAAAAAGTCCAGTTCTGGTTGGAACATCGAGCGTCGCGGGGGGATGTGATGGGCGTAGACGGACATGCTGGGGTGTTCGATCAACAGGTTCTCCAGGGGGCTGGTTTCCAGGAGGACCGGCTGGTTGCTGTGGCCGGTGAAGCATGGCGGAGGGGTGATGAACCAGCTCTCTTCCAGCGAGCAGCCCTCCAGATCCTGGAAGCCACCCTCCTCATCACCCACGTCTTCGTCCTCCTCTGCCCCGCCGTCTGGGTCGGTGTCAGCTGTGGAGTTGAGGGAGGTGCAGGAGGGGTAGCGTATAGCAGGGCTGGCTATAGGAGAGGGGATCATCACCAGGTCCTCCTCCTCCTCCTCCTCTTTATCGTCATCAGGGTTGATGGAGGATCCAGAGAGGACATCGCCACACTGAGCGGAACAGGCTTCAGCTGCACAGACAAACAGTTCATGTTAATATTTTACATTTAAAAAAATGATCAAAACTACATTGTTAAAAAAATATATGAAGTAGCGTAATGTGTATTGTATTAGTTAGAAAATTAGAAAGAGTTATTCATTTTGTTCTGTTACTGGAAAATTATTATTGTTTGAACTGATTGTTTGAAAAAAGGGGCAGATATAATAAGATTTTTTCTTCTTTCTGCTACCTTTCATTTTTTTACATTTTGTATGTTATCATTTGTATTGTGTTTTTTTTTAGTTAAAAAAAGGAATAAATTTAATAAACATAAACATAAACATTAATGTATGAATGGAGGAAGAAGGGTGACACTTGCTCCTCGCTTTATTGCACATACTTACTTGTTTGCACTCAATAAAATTGGGAGCAACAAGTCAGTTACTGACCAGTAACAAGTTAACGCACATTATGATTCAACCACTAAATTCACCCTTGAAATATTAGACTCAACAGCTGCAGCTGAATTCTTAGTTAAAGGGAATTCTTAACACAATATTAAACAGAATGAGGAGGAAACCAAGTTTGTCCTTTAAATTTTTTTTATGAAATTATCAAAATTAAAATCATCAACAATTAACAAAACTGAACAACACAAACTACAAAGCATATTAATTTAGCAAAAACTAGTTTGAAAAGTATTAAAGTAATTACTAAAACAATAATAGCCAATCTAAATACCTGGGACCTGAAAGTCCCAGGTTCAATCACCAGTCATTCCCACATGCCGTGGTGTCTCTGAGCAAGACACCTAATCTCTAATTGCTCTCCGGGCACTTACATAGCCGCCCACTGCTCCACCTGGGTGTATCCCAGATGCAGTGGGTTAAATGCAGAGAACTAATTTTGCCATATCATACAATGATGACAACACAGCACTTTGTTTATTAAATCAGATTTTAATTTCTTGTAGGGAGAAGTGAGTGGGTATTAAGGACCCAGCATACTCCGAAGCCTAACGGTCGACTTGCGGTCACGTGATTGTGGGAGGTTTGTTTACACACACACCTTTCATAGTCCACGAGACACAGAGCTCCTGGGAAACCTCTCCCACTGCAGTACACATCACTGCATTGGTTTCTTCCTACCAGAGTCTCTACTCCGTCCCTGCATCAACCGCTAGGCCACAAATCTATTATGAAAAAACACCACACTTTTCATCAGACACACTCCTGCATGTACAATGTCTGCACGATCTCCATCCAGGAGTTTCTGGCCATTCGATCAATTTAACTCAAAGAGGAACCAGGATGAAGGAAGTTCTGATGTCATCAGCAAGAATACAGTACCAAGTACTGGATCAGCAGGAGGCATGGAAGACCCTGCTATCATCATGGTAGTGGTACACCCAGATGACAGTGCGTCTTTAGACTGATTAATACTGATGCATCTCATAATGTTTTTATAGTAAATGTAGGACAATGAAGGGGACAGGGCCTAGAGTAAAGCATTTAAAAATTGTTCTTAAAGCATTTCATTTAACAAAAATAAATACAAATAGACTTAATCAAAAACGTAACTAAAAGTTTTAAACAAACTATATTTTAATTTTGAAAATTGTGATTACAGGGTTCAAAAATACTTGAGCTCAAAAATGTATTTGAATGCTAATAGTGATGATCCGTTGGTGAAATTGTTATCTTTATATATTTTTTGAGGAGAATTTATGAAAAAAAATCTTTGATCTGGTCTATTTCCAAAAATAGATCTGGTGAAAGGTGTGGTTGTCAACAGTGTTCATTCACAAATGTGGCTCATCAGGAATTGGAGCACAAGAACTTTAAGGAGGCTGGTGAAGTTAATGTTAGCATTGTTTGTTCAGTTCGTCCCCACTAGTAAGGTGTTTGGTTTCTCAACCCGACTAGCTTGGGTTTTTGTTATTCTCAGTTACCGGGTAGCTTTCTCAATTTTCTGTTCACAAAGTTTAAGAGTGGAACCATCCATCCATCCATTATCTTTTACCCGCTTTTTCCATTTTGGGTCACGGGGGTCGCTGGTGCCCATGTCCAGCAGTCACTGTGCGAGGGACGGGTACACCCTGGACGGGTCGCAAGTCCATCACAGGGCCACACAGAGACAAACAAGACAAACAACCATTCACTCTCTCACGCATACCTAGGGACAATTTAGAGTTACCAATCAGTCTAACATGCATGTTTTTGGTCTGTAGGAGGAAACCGGAGTACCCGGAGAAAACCCACACATGCATGGAGAGAACATGCAAACTCCACCCAGAAAGGCCCCCGAACTGGGATTTGAACCAGAGACATGCTCGCTGAGAGGCAGCAGCTCTACCAGTTGCACCATCGTGCTACCAAGACTGGAACCTTTCATTTTATTTATCTAAAGTTTTGATGGGGCAGAAGTTGTCTGCTTATTTTGACTTGTTATTGCAGTTTCTTAATATAACTAAAGTTTACATATGTTTGAAGACTTGATTTTGCTGAGAACCTTATCCATGGGCTACATTAATGGGTTTTGCACCTTCGTACTGGAGTTTTTCTACCGTGGTTGAGTCCAGTTTCAGGGAGTGGAAAAACACAGGGATGCCAATGCTGCAATGATACTGTTTCATATCTAAATGATAAAGAGCCACATTGATGTTAGCCTGGTTAAAACCAGACCCTTGTCCTTCACTTCGCTTCGTACTAGGGTCTGGGACTTCTCCCATAGACAACGATTTCTCCGGTAGATTTTTGACCGGACCAATCAGAGAACAGAAGGCGGAGTTTTGTTAGTTTAGCCTGGCGAGGTCCAGGCTATCAGATAAATAGCTCAGAAACCACTCGGTGGATATTTTTTCTGCTACCAGTGTGTAATTATATGGCTCTAATTTACTGACTGTTGGCCTAGATGAAACATTTGAGATAAAATTCGATTTTTTATCATTTATTTTCGTAGCGCACCCGAGGCTGTTTGGAAAATGTCAAACCGAAACTATTTAAATCCAGCAGATTTGACCATTTCGTGAATTGATTTAGGAACTGTTAAGCTCAGGAACACTTCTGATATAACGTCAGCTAAGAAATATATTTTTTCTCAGCAAAGAAATAATAGTTTTTTACCTTGTTTTCATGAAAATTCCTTCGTGGCGGCAGCCATTTTAACTGACGACGTCAGTCGACGTCGTTCAAAACTCCGCCTTCTGTTCTCTGATTGGTCCGGTAATCCGCCTTCTGTTCTCTGATTGGTCCGGTAATCCGCCTTCTGTTCTCTGATTGGTCCGGTAATCCGCCTTCTGTTCTCTGATTGGTCCGGTCAAAAATCGACCGGAGAAATTGTTGTCTATGGGAGAAATCCCAGACCCTAGTACAAAACGAAGTGAAGGACAAGGGTCTGGTTTTAACCAGGCTAAGTTGATGTGGACCATGCTTTTAGGGATTTTCTTTAAGAGTTTTAGTTGATCTTGGATTTCAGGGAGTTTTGGTTGTAGCTCTCCCACATGGTGTTTGATAGTAGCGATGTTAAATAATTTAACAGACTAAACATCTAGATTAAACAATGTACCAAGGGCTGTTACTACTGTGCACATTTCTTCTAGGAAACGTTTTGCTGTTCTTTCAGTACCAACAAGTTCCGTTTGGGTTACTGTGAATGTCGGAGAATTTCTTTGATCCATGTGCTGCCTTCCACAGTTGTGAGGTTGCTGATAGTGGGTCAAGTCTCAGGGTCAAATCTTAGAACTACTCTTTGAATGTGTAAGTGACAGTTGGTGATTAGTAGACCTGGTATATCTTTAAAGGTTCAGTATGCAGTTTCTGTAGAACTGCAGCACTTAGAAATATTTTCAACAGGCAAAGCATTCTGATCCCTCCCCCTCAGAGCCATATGTGGCTCTGCCCCCTTGTGGTCTGTTGAATTTCAAATTCAAGCTCTGTTTTTATTGGCTGATTCAAATTCAAGCTCTGTTTTTATTGGCTGGTTACAAACTCTGTTTTTATTGGCTGGAAAATGGCGGGTCACCTTTTCTTTTTAGAAATGCTTATTTACCACCTGGAGAAGCAAGGGGACAATATTTTTTTTTTAATTTTTTTCAGAGATTACCTGGCTAACATCAGTCTGTCAGGAGGTAGTGACAGAGTGAAGAAATATGTTCATAAAAAAAGCTACATACTGAAGCTTTAAGAATCTGAATAAGGTTGTTGTACTGAAACCAAAAAGAGTTGTGGTCTGAAACAACATCTTCTTAAAAAGGGTTGGATGATGAACATGACATATAGGATGCCTCATCTTTTCTGTGTGAATAGTGTTTGCAGTTTCAGATAGACAGCATTTGAAACATGCTTTGGTGCAATCTGGGATGTCTTTACACATCACAGGCTAGTATAGGCTATTTATCTCAACTTGAATATATTCAGATTTAGAGCTGAATGTATACCAGGAGATGTTTGGTGTAGTGGTGGAGGTTATGAATGAAGAGCTTTTTTAAAGTATTTATTTTCTTCCATTCCCATTATTAAAAATGATTCATAACCTCCACCCCTACACCAAGCCCCTCCTGGTATACATGTAGATCTAAATCTGAGTAAATTCAAGTTGAGATAAATAGCTTGAAAACCAGCCACTAGGGCACACAAGCCAGTGGATCTCTTGTGCCAGTCCCAAGCCTGGGTAATGGTGAGGATTGTGTCAGGAAGGGCATCCGACGTAAAACACTTTTGCCAAAACTATAATGGAAGTTCATCAAAATGAAATCATACCGGATCGGTCGAGGCCTGGGTTAATAACAACCACCACCAGTGCTGTTGACAAATAGGGTGTTGGTGGAAATTGTGCTACTGTTAATAAGACCATGAGGAGGGAAATGTGTCAGGAGACACAGGGAGAAGAGGAGAGTCAAGAATGTAGGACTGAGGGTTGCAACTCTTAGAGTTGAGGTCAAGACTAACTCTGAGGTTAGACCAAGTGCAGATATTTCATAAAAATGGTTTTATATTGAAACACGTGTAAACAGGTGTGTCAGCCTGAATGTTAATGCATCTGAGCAGTGTTGTACCATTACACCATATACTGTATCTGTTTGTATCAGATCACTTTAAAATTGAACAACAACCAAAAATGCATTATTTATTTATACTTATTATTATTTAATTTCCCTCTGGGATTAATAAAGTTTATTTTTATTGAATTATTAGTTTTAAATTTTTAGAT